>CANYBF010089459.1:0-13125 GCA_948192965.1 Dalechampia spathulata
CCCAAAACATACCCTAAGCAACCTAAATAAACCCTGAACTGCACCTGAATGAACCGGGAATGCCCGCAAAGGCAAAGCAATGAAGAAATAGTCCGGCTCATCCCAATCAATCCGAGAGGCTCAAATTTAGGGTGCGACAGACTTCTATTTCTAAGACAATCGTGCAACTTCTTAAATAAGTACTTTAGCAGTAACTAAAATATGTTTAGTGGTATTTTAAATAAAATGATAGTATTATTAATTATGACGATATTATCATGATGATACTTTAATTTGTAAAATAAAATGCATGTATGATAATGATTTTAATAAGGTGATGATTTAAATTCTGTGATAATATAATGATACCTAGGAGTGATAGATGAATGAGTTATAGATGATAGATTGTTATATATATATATATATATATATATATATATATATATATATATATATATAGATATATATAAATTTTTACACTTAATCTTAAATGTTAAAGATCCCTTGTAGGATCATTATTAGTTTTCTTGAATAGAGAATTAGTAATCATGCTACAAGAGCATATTATGCAATGGAAAGACGTAACATATTTTATTGGTATCAGAGCTATGGAAAATATTTTGTGTAATAATTATATTTACTGCCAAAGTAAAGTTGCACGAATAAGAAGTCTATTGTCCATGCTACTAACATAGGTTCATTCTGTTATAGGTTACTATCTGAATAATCATGTTGGACAAAGTAGTTATAATCGGTGGAGGTGAGGATAACTTTACTCCAAATGAAGGTACCTTTAATGTCAGTGTCTGAATTGGAGGTGACCTAAAGTAAATATGAGGAACGAACTAATCGGGTAACATCAGTAGAGCAGTCTAATACTACGAGAGTAAACTCAGTGACTACCCAATTTACACAACTTCATCATAATGTTGAAAGACAAAATGAGCAAGTTCATACTGCTATTATTCTTATTTTGTCATGTCTTTTGGCTATGTAACATGCTCCCATAGTATGATTATTAATTCTCTATTTAAAAAGTAATAATCATTCTACAAAGGATTCCATACATTCTTAACTAAGTGCGGGAATTTCTTTTATATATCTTCAATCTTATTATTAAAATCTAATTCATTTAATACTCCCAGGTTTATCATACATTCATACTTAAGTCATTACCATATTAACATTATTGTTATGCACACATTATTATTTTACATATTTAAAAGTTATCATACGTTATTAATTACATAATTAATATTACCATAACCTATATTTAATTTACTACCAAGGCCTTATTTAGTAGTTGCATGACTATTTGCATATTTATAAGTCTTTAAGAACTTAACCATTACCAAAAGCTTATTGGTATGTCCAGCTGCTGTCACTAGCGTTCTTGTTTTACAACTTTACTTGATCTTGCATTTATGAATTGACAAACGCTGAGTATAAAACTCAATGGTGCTAGTATAACAAATATAACAAATATCATAAGTAATAACATCTTAATAGATATCACAGTATCATTTAACATATCAACCATATTATCAAGTTATCATCAATATGTACCATTTTCAATAATCATCATATAAATCACTATTCATGATTCTTACCTTAGCAGTATAAATGCTTCGGCATATTTACCATTTCATCAATTTATTTAACCATTTTCAAGTGTCATCATTAGCATCATGTATATGAATAATGTATATTTATGAGTATGCATTTATGATATGCATTCTCCCTCATTTCTGTTCAATTATTAAATATGCGGATTTACTGGGTCTTTCATTTATCATTTATCGATGGTACCACAATCAAGTCTCATTTAATACTTAACTTTTGAATTTTCATTCTCTGCATATCATATTCCTTTTTTATCTAATTCTCGTAGGAATTTATAACATTTACCAAGTATAACTTATATAATATTTTTCTCATATCAAATCTTTTCTCTTCTCCTTATTTCACCATGAAATGTTATGCCATGTTCCGTGATTTATGCCTTATGGATATGTCATGATTAACAAATATAATAACATATCTTAATTTAATTGTGTAATGCTATTGCATTACCAACCCATTGCCTCTTTGATCAATAAATGATCGAGGACTTCCAAACAATCTAGCATAAACCTGGTATGTCCTTTCCTTTGTTAATATCCTTGGATGATTCATGAGGTTTATCCACTCATTTACCTAATTCACAAATCAATATTTATCTTTTATTAATATATTTCATTTCATCATTAATAGTTCTTATAATTACATACTATTATATTAATCAATCAAAAAACAATGTTATTCACTTATCATATCATAGCATCATTTAAGAAATCATGTTAATATTTATAAAAGTATTTTTTATTCCTTTTTACTTAACTAAGACTGTATTTATTTATTATTTATTTTTTTAGTAATATAGTTTATGACATTTCAATACAATTAAACAGTAAACTTATTTAAATTTCTTGATAATATCTCATTTATGATATTTCTGTTTAGTACACCAAACAGTAACATCCCATGTGATTATATCTTTACTTATTTCTTATTTAATCACATAACCAATTAATTAAATAGTAATATAATAATACTGATTATTAAACAGTTATCAAAATAATATCTTATTAAGTGTAATTTAAATCATAACTTTATTTAAAATCATTTGATCATCATTTTCTGTTATCAATCAATCATTTAATAACTTAATAGTTAATATATTACTATTGATTTACAAAAATGTTATTATCTTAATACTGCTCTCTTATAATTTAACCAGATTCCAATTACTAACCGTATCCATATTCCATTAAATAGAGTTACTGTAATAAGTAGATTATGAAAACAATGGATATTATCAGTTATTTATTCTATACTTAAACTGAGTTAACTTCTCAGTATTATATCCTAATATTTAACTTAATTCACTGTTATACTAAACACTGTTATTATTAATCTAAATCTGAACCATCTGGGAATTATAATGTTTCTGCTTAATCCAATCCTTTACCAACACTAACTTGTAACCAGTTAATAATTTAAACAATATCTTTACTTAAATACCTTCCTATTATTAAGCTTAATCACATGTCTAACAACACTTAATATGACTATTTATTACTTATTTATATAACACTTCCTTAACTTCATCATATTATATGTTATCTGCCTTAATTTGTTTATTAACCATCACTTATATATAATCTTATACCATTTAATCAACTTATATACTTCACTTAATCACTTTCCAGATTATATATCATCCATCATTAAACTTATTAATTAAATATTAAGTGAAATCATACAAGCATAAACATTCTATAAATCATGTATCTCTAATCCATAGTTCATTGTTATCTTTGTTCTAATCCTTAACTTAAATCTTATTTAAAACCATATCATGTCATTCATTTATTTATTAACTTATGAATCTCCTTAATATCTCTTAATATGTTTAAATAATTCATCATAAACCTTCTTAACATACCCTAAACCATATTTCATTGTATCTTTGATTTGGTCAACATGGCTTGACTTTAACCATAATAGTTCATACATTTATTTATGAACTTAATAAACTTTTTAATTGTACTTAATATGCTCATTTTAGTACCCATTTAAGTCTTTAATATCAATATGGTCGTATGTTCCCTTTCTGTCCCTTTAACATTTTAAAATCATACCTTAAGTCAAATTTCCATTAATCATGTCTTATGCTAATATTCTTTCATTAAAAGACTTTTATTTCACTTTAATTCTTAATTCAATTAATTAATCATACTTTATAGAATCAATTTTTTTTAACTTTATCTCATAAATACTTTAAATGAAGATTAAGCCTTAAATTACCAAATATGCTTATCTTAAGTCCAATTTAGTTCATATACCATATGCTATTTATTAACTCATCATTAAGAACTTTATTTAACCTTAATTAGAAGTTAATTTCTTAAATCATACTTAAACTTAATCATTTAATCCATAGTTCTTAAGTCATATACAATTAAAATGATATTAAGCCTTAAATCATTAAATTAACTTATCTTAAGCCTTAATTTCACCACTTTCTTTGCTATTAACCTTATGTTTTTAGTAAATGATCTTTAAAATTATGTTTTAAACTTACCAACCATTATTAATGTTTATTAAAAGGATTCATCTAAGAGGAAAAACCATGACATACTCACCCACACAATCACCAAATACTTTATTTCATGTTTCTTAAATTCCTAACTCATCTAACCATTAAAACATCAACCAAAATCCATTAAAAATACTTCAAAAATTTTGGCCAAAACTTAAATCATACCAAAAATTTATAAATCAAGTGGATCCAACACTAAATCATACTTACCAAGCTCACCTTTAAACCCAATAACTCAAATCTCAACTTTAACTTCTTCTTCTTTAGATTTAACTATGAATTTATGTAGATCTTTTCACTTTGACTTCCTTAAGCTTGATCTATGCTTAAATTAAGCATGCATGTACCTTAAAGGATGAGATCAAACATAAAACAAGGTTACTGTACAAGATAAGGTTTTGGTTTTTAGTAGAAATCATGATTCTTCATGATTTCGATCATGAACTTGAAGGATCCTCAAAGAAAGGTTTCAGTCATGATGAGAAAGAAAGAAAACAAGAATTATTTCAACCTTACCTTGACATGCACTCAAGTATATTGCTAGAACTTGAAAAATCCAAACCAAAAGAGAAAGGAAAGCTTGTAAAACTTTAACTTCTTCAAAGATTAGCTTTGGTTTGTAGCTTTAAAGAGGAAAGCATTTGGTCACTTGCTAAATGAAGGAAAAGAAGAGTATCTTGGCTCAATATTGATCTAGACATATGTTTCTAACAATATATATGAAGTTTTGAAGAGAAATGAAAGATTAAAGGAGTTAGTTTTGGTTTTTCAAATAGAAAATGGAAAGAAAACTTAAGGCAAGATGAAGATAAGGTAAGAATAGAAGGAAATGGATGGCTTTGTTTCGGTCAATGCATAAAATAAGAATACAAAATGGTTTAATGATGGATAAGGAATCCCATCTATAGCATTTAAGAGGTGGGGATGGAAAATGGTTGTAAATAAACTAAAATACCCTCTTACATACCCATTTCTAACCCTTATACATACATGTACTTGTATTTTCTTTTAAATCCACCAATCCAAACCTTGAATACATGTATTTATACTCTTAATATATACTCTAATACACCATATTTAATTTAAAATACCATCCATCAATTTCCTTAATCAAATAAAATATAATACTTAACCTTCTCTCTCCATCCACTAACACTAAAATCTAAAACTACTTTTTCAAATACCTATATACTTTTCCAAATACCAATCCCACTACTAATTTAATATACTATTTCAAATCTAATATAACTTATTCTAATATCATTTATCTATTTATTTATTTGCATACCATTAATTAATAGCTTACTTATTTATGACATCATCATAACCAACTTATGACATCTTAAAGACATAATAATTAAAAATACTAATTATAAGTTTCTAATATTTACATTTTATTATATACTCTTAATAACTCATCATTAATTCATAATTATTCATTTTCTAATAAAAATCATAATTACATTCGTATGCTTACATCATGCTTACATCATCATTACTCAATTATGACATCATAAATAATTTTTAATTCAAAATTTCCAAATTTTGCATATATCAAATTCAAGTTAAAACATTCATCTTGAGCTAACTTAATTAATCATACTAAGTGTTTTCAAAAACCTCAATTAGTCACCGTTCAGGGATCATTTCAGTGGTTCTCGTCAAAATTTTCAATTTCAACATTAGAGCTATAAACTCTAATCTTATCATATAGCTATCATCATAATCATAATTTCACATCATTTACACACCAATAACATATAAAACATAACATTTCAATCAATTCATATATGTAAAATGTGTGCTTGATTTAGGATGTGACATATTTGGGAAGAGGAACGTGATTTTAAAAAGCTGAGAGCCTTTGGAGCTACAACTTTTTCTTGAACCACAGATTCATATGTGGTAGAAATATGGCTAGAATGTATTGGAAGTGTACTTAGGTAGATGAACTATTCAGATGGATTAAAACTTGAGTATGCTATTTCTTTATTGCAAAATGATACATATAAATGGTGGAAGACTATTCCACAAGATCTTGCTAAACCACCAGTTCTGAGTTGAGTATATTTTCAAGTAAAGTTTAGATACAAGTATGTCCCTATAGCTTATACTGATCAGAAGCTATAGAAATTCTTGGCACTTAAATAGGGTAACATGTCTGTAGCTGAATATGAGAGAGAATTTACTAGATTAGCCTATTATGCTGGGAATATTTTGACAACAGGCCAGGAGAGATATAAATGGTTTGAATAAGGATTAAAGCCTAGAATTCGATCACTAGTTCAAGGGTTTAACTATGATAACTTTTCTACCTTAATTGCTAATGCTTTGGGATAAGAGCAGACCTTATATGAGGGAGATGAGAATAGAGCTAGAAATATCAAAAGATAGTTTAAGGGTTCAAGTTCTTCCTCTAATGTACAGAAAAGAGGTAGATTTAGATGTTCTTTTCCACCTTGGGGATCGAGATTTAGACCACCGGCACCATGCAGACCACAAAGTGCTTAGATTGTTGGTCGTGGTAATTTTGGACCCATTGTTCGTTCATGTTCTATTTATGGCAAGAACCATTCTGGTGCCTGTAGAATGGGAACTGGCCTATGTTATCGATGCGGAGGTATGAGACACTATGCTAGGGAGTGTCCTCATAACAATGTAATGCCAGCTCACACTATTATTGAGGGGAGTTCTTATTAGTGTAACTATGGAGTTTGGCCTATAATGAGAGCACTATCGACTAGTCAGTTTAACAGAGGTCATGGTAGAGGTCTTAGAGGTGGTGACAGAATGAGTAGCTAGGGCTTAGTCAATCAGAATGTTGGGGCACCAGTGAGAGTGTATCATTTACAACAGAGGGAAGATCTGCAAGCTATTGATGTCATGATTGGTAACTTTCATATCCTTAATTATGATATGCTTGTGTTATTTGACCCTGGATCTAGTCATTCATTCATCAACATAAAAATTGCATGCTTACTAGACATCACAAGTGAGAGTTTTTGGTATGATATACTAGTCTTTAGTCCATTAGGGAAAGATACTATGGTAAATAGAATTTATCACAAATATCCACTAGTTTTACAAGGGATAATCTTTTCTACCGATGTTATTGAGATGCCCTTCACTAAATATGATCTTATACTGGTATGGATTGGTTATCTGAATATCAAGCGGTGATGGATTGCAAAAGGAAGACAATTTCTTTTCAACATCTGGAGTATCAATCTATTCATGTTCAAGGGATTAGACCATCAATTATCCATAACTTAATTTCAGCTACTGTTGCTCATAAGCTGTTGAAACAGGGATGTAAAGTGGTATTAGTACATGTTGTTGATACTAAACAAACGGGATTGCAGTTAACTGAGATTCCAACTATAAGTGACTTTCTTGATGTATTTCTAGATGAATTACTGGGATTACCTCTGGTAAGGGAAGTTGAATTCAAGATAGAGGCAATGCCTAGAACTAAGCCGATATCTATTCCTCCTTCTCGTATGGCTCTAATTGAGTTAAAGGAGTTAAAGGAGCAATTACAATAGTTACTAGACAAGGGATTTATTTGATCGAGTGTATCTTCATAGGGAGCACCTATCTTATTTGTTAAGAAGAAGGATGGGATAATGCACATATGTATTGATTACCGATAACTGAACAAGGTAACAATTAAGAATTGCTATCCCTTACCTCAAATTGATGACTTGTTTGATCAACTAAAGGGAGCTATGGTGTTTTCTAAGATTGATATGAGATCTGGTTATCACCAATTGCGAGTTAAGGAGAATAGCATTCCCAAAACTGCATTTCATATGAGATACAACTATTATGAATTTTTAGTCATGCCTTTTGGGTTGATTAATGCACCAACAACATTTATGTCTCTAATGAACATAATTCTTAAGGAGTACCTTGATCTTTTTGTTATAGTATTCATTGATGATATTCTAATTTATTCTCGAGATCAAGGAGAACATGATAGATATCTACGTCTGGTGTTACAACTAATGAGGGAGAAATAGTTATACGGAAAATTGTCAAAATGTTCATTCTGGTTGGATCAAGTTTATTTCTTAGGTCATGTGATTTCGGCTAATGGCATTGTCATTGATCCTAGCAAAATAAAAGCGGTTGTTAATTGGCAAGCGCCTAAATCTGTTACTAAGGTGCGTAGTTTCCTTGGTTTAGCAGGATACTACAGGTGATTTATTTAGGGTTTTTCTATGATTACTATGCCTTTAACTACACTTCTTTGGAAAGATGTATTGTTTGAGTGGACAGAGAAGTGTCAAAATAGCTTTGATAAGCTGAAGCAATGTTTGACTCAAGCACCAGTACTGATTTTGCCTACACCTGGAAAGGATTATGTAATGTACAGTGATGCTTCACTAAATGGATTGGGATGTGTTCTGATGCAAGAAAGAAAGATGATTGCTTATACTTCTTGGCAACTTAAGCCATATGAATGGAATTATCTAACTCATGAGTTACAGTTAGTTACCATTGTATTCGTGTTGAAAATATGACATCATTATCTTCATGGTGAGAAGTGTTATATCTACATAGATCATAAGAGTTTGAAGTACTTAGGAACATAAAAAAAAGTTGAACTTAAGGTAAAGGCGATGGCTTGAATTGATCAAAGATTATGATTATCTTATTGATTATCAAATGGTTAAAGCTAATTTGGTGGCTGATGCTTTAAGTCAGAAGACTTTTACTATGTTACAACAGTCATCATTGATGTTAGTACTGGAAGAATTGCAGTTACAGGTGAAACCATTACTGATTGAATACATCAAGGAAGTTGCTCAAAATGATGAAGAATATCAGAAGCAGTTGGGGAAAATTTAGACAGGTAATCAAATGGTTTTCACCTTGGATTCTGAAGGTTTTCTAAGGTATAAAAATCATATTTACATTCCAGCTGATAAGGAATTGAAGAGATAGATTCTAGATGAAGCTCATAATAGTCTATATTCTTATCATCTAAGAGGTACTAAGATGTATAGAGATTTGAAGTTATCCTATTGGTGGGTAGGCATGAAATAGGACATTACGAAATTTGTTTCTAAATGTTTAGTGTGTCAGTGAGTGAAGGCTGAACATCAAGTGCACATAACATTATTATAACCTTTGTCTATTTCGGAGTGGAAATGGGATAGAGTAATAATGGATTTTATCATAGGATTGCCTTTAACATAGGGTAAGCATGATGTTATATGGGCAATTATTGATAAATTAACTAAATTAGTACATTTCATAGCTGTTCGTATGGATTACAGTTTAGAACAGTTGGCAAAATTATACATTTAGGAGATAGTTAAACTTCATGGAGTGCTATCATCTATTGTTTCTGGTAGAGATCCAATGTTTACTTCTCATTTTTTGGGTAGTTTTCAACGAGCTCTAGGTACTAAAATGCATTTTAGTACAGCATTTCATCCTCAGATGATGGATAATCGGAATGAATCATCTAGATTTTGGTGGATATGTTAAGATCTTATGTGTTGGAATGGGTTGGAAGCTAGGACATATACATTCCTCTCATTGAATTCACCTATAATAGTAGTTTCCAATACAGCATTCAAATGGAACCATAAGAAGCATTGTATGGTAGACGTTGCAGAACATCATTGTATTAGGATGAAGTTGGTGAATGATGGATGTTTGGGCCTGATTTAGTTCAACAAGTAGAGGATTAGGTGAAATTGATCAAGGAGAGATTGAAAATAGCCTCTGATCAATGAAAATCCTATATTGATTTGAAACGCAAGGATATTGAGTATAATGTTGGGGATAAAGTGTTTTTAAAAGTGTCTCCATGGAAGAGGATTTTGTAGTTTGGTCAAAAAGGAAAGTTAAGTCCAAGGTTCATTAATCCATATGAGGTGTTAGAAAGAATCAGACCAGTAACATATCGATAAGTTTTTCCTCTGGAGTTGAATAGAATCTACAATATTTTTCATGTATCTATGCTTTGAAGATATGGATTGGACCCTTCACATGTCATACCAGTGGAGAACATTGAAGTTCAATCAGACTTGTACTATAATGAAGAGCTGATTAAGATTTTGGTGCATGAAACAAAATAGTTGACGAATAAATCGACTCCATTAGTGAAAGTGTTATGGAATCATCACACAGGTTAAGAGGCAACATGGGAAAGAGAATCTATTATTAAACAACAATATCCTCACTTGTTCAATAGATAACTAAGGTTAGATTTCGAGGATGAAATCCTAAATTAGAAGGAGTGAGTTATCATATCCTCAATTGAGCATCAACTATGCATTCATGAATTGATTGAAATGTCTTGTTTTATATGTTATTAGCATGAAAATGATATGAAATTATGCTAACGATGATAAGTATATAATGAGATTAGAGTTTATAGCTCTAATGTTGAAATTTGAAATTTCTAATAAAACCCTTAAACGAAACCACTGAATGATGGTTAATTGATGATTTTGATATTAAGAACCCTTGATATGATTAATTAAGTATGTTTAAGATGATTGTGTTAGCTTAAGTTAAATAATATAGGAAAGATAGTGTAATAAATTTGGAATTAATTATGGTGTCATAATTGAGCAATGATGATGTAAGCATGATATGTAATGATGATGTAAGCATGATGCATATAAGTTTAATTAAGGTTTTAATGTATTATAGAATAAGTAATTATGTATTAATAATGTATTAGTAAAAGTATATTATAATATGAAAATATTAGAAAAGTATAATTAGAATTTTTATTAATGATGTTATGATGATGTCATTAAGTGGTAAGATTATATCATAAATGAATGATAAATAAATTAATGTTATGTAAATAGATAAATAGATGAATGTATGATTGAAAATAGAATAAGTTAAAATAGATTTGATTTAGTATATTAAATTAGAAGTGGGATTGGAAATGGTATTAGTAGGTTTGGAAATTATGTTAATGGATGGAGAGAGAAATTAAAATATTTATATTTTGGAGTTAGTGGAAAAAGATGGAGGGGTTTTTAATATATAATAAGGTGAATTAAGGTATGTATAGAGTATAAATGCATGCATATGAGTGTTGATTGGCGGAATTTAAATTATATATGTATAATTATACATATTAAGGGTTAAAATGTAGTTTTGAAGGTATATAGGGACTAATATGGGAATTTTTCCAAATGGAACTCATTTCAAACGAAATTTGGAGTGCATTTTGACCAAATTTCATTCAATTAAGTCCTCCTCCATCATTTGGCTGAAACATTATCTCTTCCTCCTCCATTCATTTATATTTTTCCTTATCTCTTTACTTTATCCTAAACCTTTTCCTTCATTTTCTCTCTTTGTTCTTTTGCTTTTATTTTCTTCTTCAAAGAAGCCAAAATATTCTTCATTGAATCTTTATTTTTTCCTTAAACTTCTTGAGAAATATAAGATCTATAAGTTTGGAACAATTTTGAGTTAAAAGATCTTCATTTCTTCATGTTTATACAAGAAGCAGAAGTGTTCTTGCAAGCAACCAAAGATTTCATCTCATCTTCCATCTTTTCATCTTGTTTTTCTTAGTTACATGCAAGATCTTTAAGTATACTACAAGGTAAAGTTAAAATACTCTTGGTTTTCTTTTGTTTCCATGATGACCAAAACCTTCTTCTAATGAATCTTCAAGCTATGGCCGAAACCTTGAAGATCCATGAGTTTTGGTTAGAAACTGAAACCTACCTTGTTGTTTAACTTCATTTTCTTGTTTGATCTCCATCTTTAAGGTACATGCATGTTGATATAAGTTGGGCAGCAACCTAAAGGAAGTCAAAGAGGTTGAACTTCATATAAATCCATAGCAAAATCCAAGGAATAATATGTTTCAGCTGAAATTTTGGTTGTTTGGTTAAAGGTTAGCCTTGGTGATTATGAAGTCACTATAGATCTACTAATTTTCATACTAAATGAGTGTTTGATGGTTTGGGCAGAATGTTTTATGTTAGTTTTAGTTGATTATTTGATGGTTAAATTAGTTAGAGTTGTATTGAAGATGAAATAAAGTGATTAGTGGTTGTGTGGGTGTGCGTGTCTTGTGGTTTTTCTTTTGGCCAAATTATTCAAGCAATATTTCTAATTATTGGTAAGTCTAAAACATGATTTTAAAGAGATTTACTTAAAATAAAAGGTTAATAGAAAAGAAGATGATGAAATCTAAACTTAAGATAAGTTAATGTGATGATTTAAGGCTTAATCTTCATTTATAAGTATATGGAATTTAAGTAAAATTGGAAGGTTTATTGAAATCATAAATAAATAGTATCAGTTGGTTGATTAAGGTCAAAGTAAGTTGACTAAATTAAAGGATATAATGAAATATGATTTAAGGTGTGCTAAGAAGACTTGTGATGAATTATAAATGAGAACCATAAAGATTATTAAGTATAATAAGTATTATTAAAGGTTTTAAAGAGTTAATAAGTGAATGATATATTATGATTAAGTAATGTTATAATATAGGTAACTTAAGAATGCATTTTTAAATGTTAAAGGAATTTTAATGTAGTATACGACTATGACATATAAGTGGACTTAAATGATTAATTATTTGAGTATACTAAGTGACTTTAAGAAGTTCAATAAGTCAATAATTAAGTGGTGTGATATTATTTAAAATAAGTTTTTAAGTTAAGGATTTAATCAGAGATAATAGTGAAGCATAAGTTGATTAAATGATAAATGATTATACTTAAGCAATGGATAATGTACAGAATGAGGCAGATAACATATGATGTGATGATGTTAATATAAGTGTTAAGTAAATAAGTAATAAGTAGTTATATTAAATGCTACTGGAGATGTATGATTAAGTAAGTTAATGATAACAATATATCAAGTAAAGTTACTGTTTGAATTATTAATTATATACATGACAGTAGTAGTTATTAGGGAACCTGTTAGCAGAAAATCATTAAGTGTTAGCCAAATGTTTTATTAATGAATTCTGATATTCAATATTCTTATAT
>CANYBF010089476.1:0-19295 GCA_948192965.1 Dalechampia spathulata
AACGGGTATGAGACTCAAAATGACAAAAGGACCTAAATGCAACCCTAAATTGAACCCTGAACTGCACCAGGGTGAACCGAGAATACCCGTGAAGGCAAACAATGATGAAATAGATCCGGCTCATCCCAATCAATCCGAGAAGCTCAAAAATTAGGGTACGACAGAATGCTATAAAGTGATACTTGAATGTTTCTTAAGTATGAAAATTGCTTGGAATGTGTGAATGGTAATACTAAGTGGTTATGAAATGGAAATGTGATAGGTTTTGATAGTGAATTTCATACGTTTGCCCAAGCTTTCAATAAGGGCAAAGGGGTGATAGGTTTGTGCTTCTCACTTCATGACCTCTCTTAAAGTCTTGAAATGATGTATTTATATTAAAATGCTGATATTATTTGTAAATTGGATACATATGGTTGATGATATCATCTGATATACTTTCCATACGATCATTATACATTATTTACATTTCATGTCATGAATCATAAAAGCATACACGTATATTCATGATAAGTCTACAGAAGTTATAAGATAGAGAGATATGATACAAAAAGAAATGTACTAGGTCAACCTTTCTGATTGGAAGTAAAAATGCAGATTCTCTCAGTGGAATCATACAATAACCTTCCTCATAGGAAGTAAAAATACAGGTTCACTAAACCATACAGTTACATTTATGTTTGACCTCTTACGACAGATGAATACCGATACATAAAGGGACCTAAAACAAAGTAAATTATGTACGCTGTTACAGAGTGATAAAAGATAATACAAAATGATAAAAATGAGAGTGTAAAGCCTTAATGCATTCTTACAGACATACATTATCATTTATACATGTTGCAAAGTTATTGATGATAAAGTACTTTATATGTATATATATTATTCATATGCATGAACATAGATGACAATATTTCTATTTGGTATTTCTTATAGGAAAAGTTACAATGTGCATGATATAGTATCATTATACACCATTTACATTCCATGTCATGAATCATAAAAGCATAGATGTATATTCAAGACAAGTATATAAAAGTTATAAGTTGGAGAGATATGATATGAAAAGAAACATATTGGCTCAACCTTTCTGATTGGAAGTAAAAATAAGGATTCCCTTAGTGGAATCATACAAAAACCTTCATGATATGAAGTAAAAATATGGGTTCATTGAACCATATAGTTACATTTATATTTGCCCTCCTACGGGAGATGAGTACAGACACATAGAGGGTCCTAAAATGAAGTAAATTGTGCACACTAATATAGAGTGATAAAAGATAATATAAAATGATAAAAAGGAGAGTGTAAAGCCTTAATGCATTCTCATAGACATACATTATCATTTATACATGTTGTAAATATGAAAGTTGTTAATGATGAAGTGCTTTATATGTACATATATTGGTCATATGCATAAACATAGATGATAATATTTCTATATGGTATTTCTTATAGGAAAAGTTATAATGTGCATAATATGGTATTTATTCTTATATCAATGACATAATTTATAGTTGATTGAGATAATAGGATGATATATATATATATATATATATATATAATCAGATGATACTAATATACTGTCTTATGATTTTTACCTATGTTTCAATCTTATATATGTTACCTGATGTATTAGTTTATGTCATATACATATATTTTTAGCACCACTGAGTTATATACTTAGCATTTGTCATTTGATGAATGCAAGACTTAGTTCACTTGGAGAGCAACGAGAGTAGCTGATCTACAGTTAACAAAGGTTGGGACTTACATGAAGCCCTATCTTGAAAGCAGTTTGGACTTTTATAATGTACTCTGAGATATAACTCTCATTGTGTAGCACTTTTCATACTTATTCAGTAGTAGTATTTAATGTGTGTTATGATGTATACACGTATAGTTTAGTTATGTTTTGCTGAGATGAACATGATGATGAAGCATCATCATGCAATTACGTATGAATGATGGATTTATCACTATATATGCATGATATGATGATGTATGCTAATGTATATATATATGAATACTATAGCAGTTACTATAGCAGAGGTTTTATAGCAATTCATTATAGCAAATGTTATAATGTGAAAAAAATTTATACATCCTTTATAGTGTAATTAATGATTTTCTTTTTTAAGAGCTTATTACTTATGCTATGGGAGCATATTACACCAGTTACGAGCATGACATCTGCCTTCTAAAAGAAAAATGTAACATGCTTCGTATATTTAGAGCACTCATGAGAGGCCACCAATATGTATCGATGTCCATTTGAAGCATTAGGATAAATCTCACCCATGATGTCAATTCCTTAAGTTGAGAAATGCCATGGGGTAGTCAAATTCTGTAATTCAACTAACAGGATATGACTAAAATCTTTGTGAATTTGATAGTCATGACATCACCACATAAACTGTATGCAGTTTGTCTCCATGGTATGCTAAAAATAACCTTAGTACAAGGTCTTTTTGTACAAAGTGAATCCATTCATGTAGGATCCACAAACACTAGCATGTACTATTTTATGACTGTTTTGATCTCCTTCCCCCCATATGCATAGAAGTTGCAGACCATCAATCATTCTTTTATAGAGAACACCTTGATGCTAGGTAAAGTTAGCTACTAGCCTCCATAAAGCCAACTTATTTATTTTATTAGTTTTTACTGGGTAGGCATCAATTCTTAAAAGATTCATCATATCGATGTACCATGGAGCCTCTTCTTGGTGGTTTAGCTATAAGTAAGGCTTTTACCATGACCCAGAGCAAGGGTTAAGACAGACGATATCAGGGGCCTATTTAGAGCAAAAGTGTAGTCTTCTCAAGAGGCTACCTCGAGGAATGTAATAAACTTAAAAGAGTCACAAGATGGAGTTGCCATCGGATAGTTCCAGATTTGGTTCAACCAACCCATAGCATAAGTGCTAAGTTAAACCCTTTAGAGATTGGGGTGGTGAAGATCTATTCCTTCAAAGTTTTAAGTTTTATTTTACAATTTTAGTCAAGTTGATTGTCCTAGGTAGACAAGTAATCATAAGCATGAAATAAGCATAGAACATGATATATCATAGAAGCAATCATAGTAGATATAATATGGTGAGTATGATGTGGCAATCATAACATGGAATTATGATATAGCAATCATGGTAAGTGAAACATAGCATAAGCATGACATATGAAGAGATGACATGGCCATAAGCATGACATGATATATCAAATGACATGGCTTAAGAATGATATATGAGATGTGATATGACATATGCATGACATGATATGTAAAATGACATGACTTAAGAATGATATATGAGATATGATATGACATAAGCATGATATATGAGAGATCACATGACATAGGCATGACATGTTAAATGATATAGCATAGGCATGACATGTGAGATATGGCATAATATAGACATGACATGTAAAACAACATGGCATACGAATGACATATGAAAAGATAAGATGACATAGGCATGACATGTAAAAAATTACATGGCATAAGCATGAAATGGCATAGCAAACATCATATAGTGATAATAAAAGAAGCATAACACCATGAGTAAAAATTAATAATAGCTCAGAGAAAAGGAGAGATAGAGATAAGGGACATATGATGAAATAAGGCTAAATCATACATGTTGGGGAAAACTAATAAAATAGAAGCCTATTATATTACAAAGGATCTTTGACGATACAGAAATTTGAGACGTTAAGTAATATCTCCTCCACTTAAGGAAACAACTTCAGGCAGTATGAGTCAAAAATGTATGAATGGAAATGTCACACCCGTGAGCCAATATGACATGCCTCTAGTAGTGTAATTACCAATTTCCTATAATAGAAAATCGATAATGACCCTACAAGGGATGCTTAACATTAATTCCTTTAACTAATTCATATCAATTATATCATGCATGCATATCATACACAACAAATTAAACTTCAACTTATCATCATAATTCATTCAAGCATGCAATATCTATTTTCTACCGTTCTCATACCAACGGAACATTGTTAATTTTGATACCAATTAAAATATGTCATATATATATAGCAGAAACATGTAATCAAAGTATGCAATGTCACTAATATCTTTACTGCCATAGTATAAATCAAAGTGATAAGTTGCACGAGCTACAGAATAATAGCCTATCTGGTAGTCCAAGACCTCTACTAACGAACTGACTCAGGTCTTCTGCTGCCACCCTAAATTCCCGTGATCTTTTATGTCGCTAGTGCCTATGTTCATTAATTGACAAACGTTGAGAATAAAACTCAATGGTGCTAGTAAAACAATTAACATGTAATATTCATATCATAGCATAGAGTATTTAATGCCATATAACTTTTCACAAGGATACAAAAAATCATTATTAATTTCCATATAACATCTTCTCTACAAAGCAAAACTCATTGAGATACCATTATAAATATAACTCAATCACAATATAAAATGCCAAGCAATTCACATGATATTCACTTTATATTCTTAACATTTATTCACATTCATTCATATAGCATCTTTCAGCATTCAATTGCTATTTTCTGCAAAATCATTCCATCAATGTATGTATATATGAATATGAAGGAATATGCCCTTTTCTTTTGGAATGCAACATGATGTGCGTTCCCCTCTGTTTTTCTTGTATCATCATTATCATGAATGCCCAACATTCTCATTTATGGGCACATTGTACTAGCCTTATACCACTATCTTTTCAGTATTGAGCTCATTTTATTATCATCATGTTCCACTATCTTTTCGACAACACATTATTTTCTCCCTCTATTTTTTAATTGAGCTCCCCTTTCCTCACCGTTCACTCATTTTCCTGCTTCCTTATCTCTACAACATACATGTGGCTTAGTACTCGTACTGCTCTTTTTTCGATACTCATGTGTTCCACTATCTTTTTGGTAATATATCATCATTCCTCACGTTGCTCATTTTCCTCCTCCCTTATTGCTATAACCAATGCATGCCATGTTAAATGCAATAGTGAATATAACATGTCATATGAATTATTATTTATGCAATCATATATTATAATCAAATATTCTACTATTACATAGAATCTCATAATTATCATCCTTTCTTGTTAAAGGACTTAATTTAAACCATAATCACATATTAATATTAAGGTAAACATTTTTGCTTACCTGTCGATTCATTTTAAATGAATCAACCTATTAATAGTGCAAACTAGCATAAACCTGCCATCGCTTTTCCTTTGTCTATGTTGATTGGAGGAATTGATTCACTATCCATATTTTTACCTAATCATAATACAAACATACCTTCAATATTCCAATCAATCATAAATATAGATTACATGTAAATCATTTTATTTTTCATATTATTTTGGCATTCATATAATCATAACATAAGGATAAATCATCCAATCATTTAATACTATATATTACTCAATGAAGATCATATAAACATATAATTAATCCTTTTTACCATTTAGGTATTAAGATGGTGTATTAACAAATAAATTAGAGTATCATCATAAAATCATGTTACTTAGCTATAAAATAATTTATCTTTCTTACCATTTTTCAATAAGTAAATGAATTCTAAAAATTTATATCTTTATACCAAGAAAAATTAGACTCAAAGAGCTTTTAATCTATTTATTAGAAGCTAAAAAATTCATTCATTAAAGAATGCAAATAATTCATGTAAACCAACTATTTTAATTAGCAATTATAAATTATTGTATGAATAGTTTATCTTTCAACCTTATTTTCACTAATCAAATGAACTCCAATTAATACAAAATTAGCACCATTGCAAAGTAGACTTCTAGAGCTTCCAAAAACATATTATACATATTCTAACTCATTTGTTAAGGTCTTTAAATTAAGATTACTGTAAGCCTTAAAATCTATCTTATTTCATGCAAAAATAGCTTAGGCGTGAATTTCCAATTTTTATCTTACTTAATTTCCATCGATTATAACCTTGTTATTTGAATTACTTCTTATATGTTTTGATCAACCTTTTAACAGTGGTTTTAAACCATTAAACTCATCCATAAACAACCATAATAAAAGATTTAAATATTTATTTACATCACTTAAAACATGCATGCAATACCTTCATCTTACTTACATTTCCATTAAGAAACTTACTAAAACCATACGCTAGCCTTCTACATTCCTAACCATCTATAAAACACACATGCATGCATGATAAAATAGAATATACATGTGAGGTTTAGTCCCTCATAACATACATGTCTATAATACTAACCATACACATACTACACAAGCAAAGTTCTATAGATATAGTATTAGAGTTATCAAATACATTTTGCACTAACCACACATTATAATAGGATTCAAAGGATACACACATATGAATCACAACCAAAAGCATCTTGATCCACCTTCAATAAACCCAAACTACATAAAAATGCAAGCTCTTTCCTTGCCAGTAACTATTCTCATAAAAACTCCTACCACAAGCGCACAATGCATAATCCAAAAAAAATCACATGTGGATCACCCTTTCACACGCCTAGATAGCTTCCAAAAGGACATGCAATAAGAAAATAAGCAATCTAGAAGAGTTTTGGTATGGTTATGGTGAAGAACGACAAGAAAGAGCGGAGAAGAAGAAGAAATCAAAATGAAAAAAGGAAAAATGGGTTGTTTTGGTAAGTGTCAAGTATATATATAACTAAGCATTAATTATATGTGTTAAGCCTCATTTAAACATGCAATACACCCTTCCCAAAAGCCTTAATAAATTGACACCTCACTCTCCCATTATGACAACTCATTTTTGGTAATCATTATATTTAATCATGAGGATGATTAAGCATCCTTACCATACACACAACTACACTAAATCATGCCTCTCATGCTTCATACACAAGGAACAAATGTAGAATCATATATTTATACATATATGCCACGTATTAATTTACATTATTTAATTTACTTATATTTTAAGCATATAAATTATTTAATAAAAATTCATAATTGTATAATTAACAAATATATACACATATACATGCCTAATTAATTATATTTTCTATACATATGATTTAATTAAATTAATACTTGTACAAAGAATTCTATATCATGTAATTAATTTAGTGTATAATTCATGCATAAATTCCTACTTAATTCTTTAGCATATTTAATAAATAATTTACTAATATACATAAGTTAGAACACATCACACAGTCAAATAATCATGCAAAATAATGAACGCATAATTCAAAGTGTGTGTTGTGAGAATATGAGAGGAAAATACAAACAGAAAAATAATTGTTAAGCAATATGTGAGATGTGAGACATGAATGACCAATTCGATGCCACATGAAAGCGTGGATCAAGGGCTAAAAGTCTAATGAATGTAATGGCAACACTCATGAAAATGTAATAGTAAACACGAGTTGGGTTGTGAAAATCATGAAAAGTAATCAATTTTAGGCAAAATTGACTAGAAACATAATTAGAAGATTTTAAGATCACATATGGCATCACTTAGAAATGAATCAACATCCAATTAAGCTAATCATGTCAAGTGATAAATAAATAATAATCAAATGGCATTTAACTAAGAAAATAAGCAAATCAATTAATTTAGTGGAAAAATCAACACAAATTGATCATGATAAATGAAATTGGAGGACTCTAATATCATCCAAACATCAATTAGAGATGGAAAATACATCCAATTCAAGTCCAATCATATCAATTGTAAAAAATATCAAATTAAAGAGCTTTTAACTTGAAAATTAATTTTGAAGCCAAAAATAATCAAATTAAATCAATGTATGATGAATTCAGATCATTAGAGTTACTGTGAAACCACTAATGCTATTAAAAACTTTGATTAGTATTGAAAAATAAGTGAGAATGAGTGAGAAATTATAAAATAGTGGAAAACTGTCAACTATATGTACAACATATAGCATGACGTGCACAACATGTAAGGTATATTTGCTACATATAGTGTGATGTGCATCGCATGTAACACAGGATCAAATGTAAAAATGAGTTTTTACATAAAAACATGAAAGGAATCATAAATCCAAGTGAATATATGACTATCACAGATCATTCTAGCTATGGAAAAGCTAAGAATGTTATTGTTACCTTCATGATTGAAGCCAATCAATTAAAAATCAAAGTAAAATCACAAACCCATCAAAGAAAATCAAAAGAAAAGAGGAAAGAAGAGGCATTCCAATACTTACCAATGATAATTAGCTTCTAATCTTTATTTCAAATGAGTTTAAGGATTTTAGTAAGGATTAATTAGTCTCTAATCCTAATTAGCAACTTAATTAAGTGTTTAATTAAGTGAGGAGTGTTTTTGGTGGAGTTTTACCATAATTAGCAATTTTTGAACCTTTTCCCATAAATATATGAGTTATATTTATAGGTGTGGGTATTGTATTGCTAGAAATTAGCAAACAATGTGGGATTCTATGAAAGTTAATGGGATATGCACATCATATGGTGCAGAAAAAGACTATATATGCAACATGTAGCAGTATATGTGCAACACGTCCAAATTTTTACCTATATATTCCCCATAATTGGAGCATATTAGGATGTGTTCCCCATGCTCACTAAGCATCATTTATGTCATAAAGACATGGTGATATATCGAGCATGTTAGATTTACATGGGAAAAGGCCGTGCACCATGCATATCTCCATTGAATATGTGTAGCACATAACACTATATGCTTCCCACATCAAGAAATACACATTATGTGCTCCACCTTCCATAAGCAAAATGTAATATGCTCCACATGTCCAAAGTACTTATGGGATGTTGAAAGGCATGTATGCATATCAAGGTTGATATCAGGGACCTGTACCAAAACGAATCAAAGAAAACCTAAAGTTATTATGCGCAGGTGAAAAGTAAGGGTCTACACTAGGATTATAACCCGTTCACCCTTATAACAAGGGATCCTTGATTGTTTGATGATCATATGATAAATCTAAGACTGTGGTTGTTCATACACTAAAGCTAGCATAGCTAAAACATTGGCCATATGATTCTCATCATGCGAAGTATGAATAAATCTACATGAGCTGAAATTTTAAACCATGATCTTCATGTATTCAATATAAGGCTTGAGTCTTTATTCCTTGAGATCCCACTCAATCATGGAATAGTGAATGATAAACATTGAATTATCAAATATCTCAACATCTTGGGCACTAATCAATAGTACTACTTTAATCCCAAACAAACACGCTTGATACTCAACCATAATATTAGTGACTAAGAAGCTTAACCGCTTTGAATCAGCTCATCTTTAAGAGCGACCAACATAATGCATATTCTTACACCCCTTTTATTAACTATACCATCAAAGTACAATAACCATTTATAGACATCAACTGCCCTTAAGTGCTCATATATGAAGTCCAAATCAAAAGTCTCAGAGTCATCCACTTGCTTAGAACTAAGAATTCAGCAATCGCTCTGCCTTTGATCACCTTCTTAGTGATGTATTGCATATCAAATTTTGATAACATGATTAGCCACCTAGAAAGCTTCCCCACCAGTGAAAGAGCTTCAAACAAGTACTTTATAGGATTGATCTTGGAGATCACCTAAACTTAGTATAATTAGAAGTAATGTTTGAGCTTTTTAGTGATCCAGACCATAACAATGCATAGCTTCTCAATAGTGTTGTACTTGCACTTTATTGGTAATAATTTCTTACTCAAATAGTAAATGGCATGCTCAAGTTCAGCTTCATTCTCTTGAGCAATCATAGCTCTCACTGACTCCTCCTTTAAGACTAAATAGAGTAGCAGTAGTTTCCCTAACCAAGACAACTGTAGAATCGAAGGGTTAGAGAGGTAATGTTTCACCTTTTTGAATGTAAAATAGTAGTTCTCATCTCAAACCAACCACTAGTTCTTCCTCAAAAGCTTGAAGATAGGCTCACACATAGTAGTGAGCTTAGTAATGAATATATTGCTGTAATAGAGTTGTCCCAGGACTCCCTTGACTTTGGTCTTAGTTTTAAGAATAGGCACCATGGATCAACTTTGCCTTATCAGGATCCACCTCAATACCTCCCTAACTAACCACATAACCTAGTAGCTTGCTAGACGTCACCCCAAATGTGCATTTCTTTAAGTTCAGCCTGAGTCCATACTTCTCCACCTACATTCTTCAGGCTAAAAGGCATGATCTTTTAGTAATGTGTTCCTCATTCCATGATGAAAGTTATTTTCACCTGATTGATATAGCCATAAGAATTTGATTGTATCTAGAAAGCCCATCAGTAAATGAATACATAGCATTAGTAGTTGCACTATCAACTAGTACATTGATATGAGGCAAAGGAAAGTCATCTTTTCGAATGCCTTATTTAGATCCCTATAGTCGATGTAGACTCTGAACCTACCATCTTTCTTAAGAACTGGAACAATATTAGCAAAGCCATTTAAGATAGTCAACAACCTCAAGGAACTTAGCATCTAACTGCTTCTATATATCCTTCTAAACTTTTTAAGCCCATTATGGTTAGAGCTAACATAGCTTCTACTTAACTGTCTTTGACCCAAGCTTGATCTGAATTTTATGTTTCACTATAGTTCTGTCGACACTTGATATGTTTTTGTAGCCTAGAGTAAAGGCTTTAATATGTTGTTTCAATACTTTGATGATTTCTATTCTCTCATCAGAAGTTAAGTTAGATATAATCTAGAGAAGACATGGCTTGTCATCTAAGCTAATGTTAACATTTTCAATGCATGATGTGATAATATCAAAAATGCTCATGTAATGCTCATGTTCATGCATAATGTGATCAAAATACACATCATAAACATAAGCAAAACTATTTTTCATTGCATTAAATTTTGAAGGGATTACATTATCATCAAAAAGTATAGAAAGAAGGGCATCATCATCCTCATATAAAAGCTCATTAAAAGTGCTATCTACACGTGTAGTGATATCCTCATAGACCTTATAAAGTAGTAAGTTACCCATGTCCAAACTCTACAGCATGGCCTTCAGTGTAGCAACTATAGTAGGTTCTAGTTCTAAATGATCAATGGTGAGATCAACAACTTCATTAAGAATCTGGAATGAATCATAAGGGCTGATTGAGGAAGAAGTGGTGGTAACCTTCTTTGATGCTATCAAAGTTGATAAATCACACACATCACTAAAGATGATAAGTTGCTAGTCCAATAAATCATCCAAGTTAGGCAACTTGAGAGTGCAATCATGCTAGGTCTCACCTTTGACAAAGGTAACTATCATATACTCTTTTGGCTTGTCTGAGGTGTATAAGTCAAACCTTATGCAATATCTCTCCTCTTACAAGGTAGGGATATTGAAATCTATCAGACCCTATTGCTACAGGCCCAAACCTTTACTAGGTACAAATTCATGTTTTGCAACATTTTCTCCATGACGAGACTCGGTTGGTACAAGCATGACTCAGGCTCTCTAATGGAAATGATCTAAAAACTAGTTATAAGATGAATATCCTCCCTAATGTTAGCTAAAGCAATATCATCATCGATAATAATAGTAACCACACCCTTCATGTATGAAAACTTGATCTTTTAGTGTAAGATGGATGACACACCTCCAAGTGGATGGCACACCTCCAAATGGATGGAACCATGGCTGGCCTAAAATAAAACAAAGGATATTAGAATATCTAAAATTATAAACTCTACCACTAACTTAATCTGTTTGATTATAAAACTGGCAGTGAAGGTACCAACAACCTCCTGCTTGGACTCATCATATATGCTGATGATAGTCTTGGATGTCTTCAAATTGGAAGTGTAGATCCCGAGCTTAGGTAATACCTTGAGAGAGCATATATTGATGCTAGAATCATCATCTAGCATAATGCAGAAGGTGGAGAAGTTCATGATGTACAGCTTATTGTAATAGATACCCTCAACCGGTAAATGCACATTAGAAAAAGTGATCATGCTAGACTTTAATTCTTGATTAACTAATTCACTCTTCATACTAAAGATAAAGGAAAATAGAGAAATTCTTATACTAAAGAGTGCCTCGATAAAAGCCTGTCAATGTTGCTTGGAAGATAAGACTAAGTCGTAGATGTTGATGTTAACTTGCATCTTGTTCAATTGCTTGATGACTATGTTATTAGGCTACGCAACCTATTTATCCTTATCAGTAGGTTGTAGAGTTGGAGCATTGCTTGGATCAACCTCATCCATAGTGTGTCTAGCCTCAATCAGCTTCTTCAGAGCATCTAACTTCTTCCTAAGGTTAGGAGGAGTGAATGCCTTATGCCTTTGGATCATGTTATAGACCCTATAAGACATCTTATTCGCACCGAATCCCTTCAACTACTTGGAAACCTTAGGTCCTAGCTTTAGCTACCTTGGGAGTCCTAACTGATTAACCCTTCTTTACCTTCTAAACCTTTATCAATTCAAACTTAGAAGCATCTTGAGAAACTGTAGACTTATCCTCTAAACTATCATACCATATGTCAAGGGCACCAATGTCAAATCCACTACTGGGTCAAAGATTGATAATAGGAAACTAAGTAATCTCCTCATTATTGAGGGGAGAGAAGTAGCTGAGAATTAAGGATTCTAAAAACCTTAATTGGATGATGTAGGTATGATTGGCTTTATGGTAGTTTGAGAACAGATTTATTTTGGTAGAGCGTTTAGATTCCTCAAGATCCTTGAGCTCAGCCAAATCTATAAGGTCTTGAATGACCCACTTAAGAGAGCGGCAACCATCTATATTGTGACTATAATATTGGTGGTAATAGTAATAATTTTTAGCGTCTACTAAGGCTGGGGGTGATATTTAGAAATTTGGCTTAAGCGGCTTAATGAGTTTGGCTTTGAGAAGACTCCCGAAGATCTTGGAAAGTAGCATCCCAAGATTTAAGTACCTCCGGGACTAGGTAGTGTTTTGAAGTATGAGGTTTGGTGATTATAAGGCATTTATATGGTGAGATTTATGTTGTCTCCTAGTGTATATGGTGGTTTTAGGTTTGATAAAGGAAGAATTTCTTCTTCAACCCTTTATTTTGCTCTATGTATTGGCCAATAAAGTAGATGTCTTCAAACTTATGGAATGTTTGATACTTTAGCTTATCCTAATGTAATGGCAGTCACCCCATGATAAGCTTCTTAATCATGTCCAACTCAGCTAGCTTCTGTTTGACTAGCATAGTCTTATCCATCCATCAACTAAAGTAATCCATGAAAGATTTATTAGCCTTCTTCTTCACCATCTCCAGGTCTAGCAGAGTAATGTCAAATCAAGATTTAAACCTTTTTATATATAGTTTGAACTTCTCCCTTAATAAAATCGTTAGTGGCTAACCTCACTACCAACTTAAGCGATACCAATTACCATATTTAGGCCATAAAGTTTAGGATGTAGCACCCAAGTCCATCTTGTTACTATGTAATCACCAATTTAGATTATTTTGCGCCCATTTCTAATAAGTAGTTACCTTAATTTAATAAACTAACAAGCTTGTATTACCTTTTAATTAAATATTAAATATGGTCCATATTTTCTAAGAAAATTCATTAGCCTTACTCCCTTAATATTATATGGAAATATCAAATTTACATGGTCCAATACTTCTTATTTGCTTTTAATTTATTTAAATATTAATTATTCATAACATTTCCTTATATTTATTAGGCACCAATCTCTGTTCATAATAAATCATATAAAATTTTACTGTATAACTTTATCAATATGCTAAATATATATTTGCAATAATTACCATCAGGATCCTCATTTACTCATTTTAAATTTTACCTAATTTATTAAAATATTATTCATCTAACACCTAGACTAGCATTTATTTAAATTGTACTCTAACTCCTCATTCTATTCTTTTATAATGATCTTTATTGTAGATAGCAACAAACCTTAATTCATATCTTATTAATATGTCATTTGCATTACTAATACGATATATACTAATTATTCATAAATTAGTTTAAGCAATTTATCAAAGTTATGCTAGCAACTAAAATTAGGTGCATTAGTGGTTGTGATAATATATATATATATAAACCATAAATCATGAACTTTATCAGTTAATTCATTTGATCATATATGTTTACTTTTTCTTCCCTTTGATAACCAATCATTAATTTTAATTATAAACACATACCAAGTCTATCCATTGTTGTTCAAACATGCTCGTATGTACACTCTTAATTTCATAAGTAAAACAATCTCCCATCAAGTTTCTTAGACTTGATAATCAACATCTCCATCATCTATATTTACATATTTTCTCCTTAGATAAGTTATTTGTAATTAAATAAAATATATTTTGATTAATCTTATGATTAATGAATAATTGATATGATATTATCTCAATAGGAATAACAAGGAAATGTATTATCCCCTTTCTATATTTTATTTAGTGTGTACACACTTTACATTTCATCAATTGTAAATTAATTACATTCAACCTTACTAATATACATTAATTAAATTATTAATCATACTTTAATTATCATTTATACATATTAATTCTATATTAATGTTGTTTTTTAATAACAATAATTATTTATTCTAAACATATAAATATAATTTAATAAAAATGAATTTAACAATAATTATAATAATGGATGTGGCATTCATGACTTACACTTACGTTATTAAAATAACAATTCAATTCCATATTAACAATGTGTGATATTATCAGTGACCAATTATCAACCAAATATATTTTTAATTTAATATTAATAAAATAGTTATCATATGTAGGCATAAACTATATGCATAAATGATGAACGTGACAATTGTTATATTTCTTCCATTAGAAGTGATCATAGAAGGGAATTCCAAAATGAAAATTTTAAATTATTATGTAGCAATCTTAGAATCAAACATAATTTTTCATCTCCTAGAACTCCTCAACAAAATGGGATTTTCTAAGTACATGCAAGGTGAATTTAAGATGAGTATGATGGGAGAGTTGAAGTATTTCCTTAGGCTTCAAATCAAGCAATATAAAGATGGAATCTTCATCAACTAACATAAGTACATAAGTAAAATGTTAAAGAAATATAGAATGGATGGAGCTAATTCAAGTAAGACTCTCTTGAGCACTACTACATAATTATCACTCAATGCAAATATTAAACATGTAGATCAAAAGAAGTATAGAGGTATAATAGGTAGAATTTTATATCTTATTACCTCTCAACCTAATATTATCCTTATTGTTTGTATGTGTACTCGATTTCAATCTTCATATAGGTAATTTCACTTGATTGTTGTAAAATATATTTCTAAGTACTTAATTGGCACTTCACACTATAGTCTATGGTATCCTAGGACACATCTTTTCATTTGCTTGCTTATTCTGATGATGATTTTGTAAGTACTATCCTTGATAGGAAAAGTACTTCTAGTACTTGTTAATTTTTAGGTAATTTATTAGTTTCTTGGTTTACTAAGAAAGAAAATTTTATTGCATTATCTACTGCTAAAGCTGAGTATGTGTCCATGGGTTGTTGTTGTACTCAAGTGCTTTGGATTCAACAACAACTTCAAGACTATAATTTGCATGTTACTTACATACCAATCAAAAGTGATAATATAAGTGTAATTAATTTGTCTAAGAATCAAATTTAACATTCTAGGAGTAAGCATATAGATATTAGGCATCACTTTTTACATGATCATATATAAAAAGATAGTGTTATATTATAATTTATCGATATAACATACTAACTTGATAATATTTTCACTAAACCTTTTGTAAAGAATGCCAAAATAGCATTAAACATGAGTTTGGCATGATTAATGGTTCTTTTCTTTCATAATTGATTTCAAATATTTTCAATAAAATAAATTCTTACTCAAAACCATCATATTTTGAATGATATCCCCTCTTTCTCTTTTTAAAATTATCATGTTTTTATGAAAAATTGGGTCATATAGGCGTATGAGTGCATGGTATGATCATATGAATGAATTTTCTTCTTACTTTAGTAATAGGTGGTTGTTTGGATATACAATCTACCTGGTAAGATCATAAAAACCTTCTCTTAAATTTGAAAAATGTAGTTTTCTTTTTAAAATTCCCATACATGGTCGTTCCACTGTACCATCCAACTATATGATTGTATATAAAGCCTAGTCCTTTTAAATCCCTCTTTTTGATTTTAACTTCCTACTTCCTCTTCACTTTCAAACCATTTCAAACCCATTCCTCTTCCTTTTCTATCATTTTTCATTAAATTTCTTCCATTTTCTCAACTTAAAAAGCTCTACCCACTCCATTCTTGAACTTGTTTTACCTTCAATCTCATTTTCTTTGAAATCTTGCATCTCTTAAGATTATTTTTAAATTTTTCTCTCTCTCATCAGGAATGTCTTCCAAAGGTAATGGTTCCTCTCATTATTCTAGTAAAGGTAAATCTCCTAGGGAAGAGTCTCCTCCTCCATTTTATGGTCCTCAATTCATCAATAGTCATATTATTCTATCCTATAAGAAATTTGGGATAGAAGATGATGTCCTTAGATTTATGACCAATGTTGGTTAGAAAACCTTTGGGTTTCTGAAAGATAGGTGTATTGATGAGATTTCCATGGAATTATTTTACACTTTTAAGCTAAAGATCTATAAGTCTAATCCTTATTCTAGTACTTTTAAGCTTTTTAGGAAACCTTATATTTTATCTCGAGTTGAACTTGATGAAATTTTTTGCTTTCATCTTAGATTGGTTAAATCAACCTATATTTGTTAATTTTTATAAGCATGCTTTTTGGAAGGATATAGCCTTAACATTTCTTTTCATTCCTCCCACATTAAATCTTCTTGTTTTAAGTCACTTAATTTATTTTCCTATCACTATGTGATATCTTATTCTTTTTTTAGTCATACAAAAAGTAATGACATGATAACTATTATGATATACTTTTTCTTCATTTTATGGTCATTGGTTCTCATATTCAAACTATTTATTGACTTCAAAAACAACTTATTAAGGTTGGTGATAATAATATAACTAATCGTAGCATCTTGTTTAATCCTTATGTATTGTACATTGTTCATGCATTGAATGCTTGGCCACCTGAACCTTCCTCTCCCAGTCTTTATTGTCATAATCTACAGTTATCCTTCATTGAACATGCCCTACTCATTAGAGTCCAACAAGATCAATGATTACTTTCCTTACCATGAGTATATCAAGCATCAATTAAAGTATATCTTCCTCATGGCTTACTTAATGATACTATCACTTTATATGAGTCTCAACTATTGATATTTCAAATTCTATACATCTGTCCATTCCCTTTAACATTAAATTTTTTGAGGATGATGTTCTTGCTTCTTTACATCATCCTATTAATTCATCTAAAGAATCTGCTGATCAAAATGCAACTCTTCATCGTAAATGATAATGTGGGGCTAATGTCATATCACATCTTCCTGTTGCATAACATGCTTCTGTAGCATGATTATTAATTTTCTATTAAGAAAATCAATAACCATCCTACAAAGGATTCTATACATTTATGATTAAATACAGACATTTTTTTAAATATAAAATCATGCATATGATCCCTCTATTATATTCAATCCATTATCATACTATCATAATTTCAAGCATCATCATATTTAAGTTATTATCATACACACATGATTGTTTTACATATATAGGGATCGTCATAAATCATTACTAACATAATTAATAATACCGTCAAATACTATTAGTCATAATTTTAATTATTGTCAAGTACTTTATTTAGAAGTTGCATGATTATTGCAAAATAGAAGTCCGATGAAAGTCAAACTAAACCATTTACCAATAAGCTTAGTTGAATTGTCCAGCTGTTGCCACTAACGTTCTTGTTCCCTAGCTTTGCTTGTTTTTATGGTTATTAATTGATAAAAGCTGAGTATAAAACTCAATGGTGCTAGTATAACATAAATTTCAAATATCATAATAATCAAACACCACTATATTTCATTTTTTTCACATATAAAAGTAATCATCATATCAATAAATTTCCAAAACATCATGGAATATTCAAACATAATATCATGTTATCATTAATTATTATCGTTAATAATCATCTCCAATACTATTCATGATTTTTACCATAATTATTAATTTCTCATGCATATTTACTATATCACCAAAGTCATATTCAAATCAATCTCACCTTGGTACATTATATCATCAAATATCTTGATTAGTCATTTAATCATTATTTAATTATCATTATCACTAAGACATTTCATATCGTTATTTAATATTAGCATTATCATAATAACATAACATGTTATCATCATGTATATATCATTACCGTCAAATCAAATGTTATTATTAATATATTAATTCAACAGTAAACATGAATATCATGGTATATATGTTTTTCTGTAAACATTAGTAAGATATGCTTATAGATGTATAATTATATACCATTTATTGCATCATCATCATCTATTCATGAACAATGTATTTTTATGAGAATGCATTTATGTTATGCATTCTCCCTCATATCTGTCCTTTAAACATTTGGTTATTTTATTTATATGAACATGTGCCGGGTCTTTTATATCATAACTTAACTTATGGTTCAACAAACCGGAACCCATTTCTCATTCATTATCTTTCTCTTTTATTTTGTTGCTTTCCATATCATTTTCTTTTTCGTTTAATTCGTGTAGGAAATATATCATATTCTCGGTATATCTCATTTAACATTTTTCTTATATTTGTTGACTTTCCTCCTTCCTTATTTCTCCATGTCATGTTGTGCCATGTTCATGCTTAATGCATTATGTATATGATATGATGAACGAATAATTAATAACTTATCATAATTAATTGTGTAATGCTATTGCATTACCATACCATCTCTCCTTTAACCATTAAATGATCTAGAGCTTCCAATTAAACTAACATAAACCTAGAATATCTTTTTCCTTGTTTAAATCCTTTGGTGGTATATGAGGACTATCCCTTGTATTACCTAATTTGCAATTCAATATTCACCTTTTAATAATATATTTCATTTCAACATTAATCATTTTTATAATTATATACCATTGTATTAACCAATCACATATCAGTGATAATCATTCATCATATCATAACATTATTTATGAAATCATATAATTATTTACAACTGCATCTACTATTTCATTTATCCAAATTAATTATCATATAATTTCAATGTTAACATATTTAATATCTACTTAATAATAATATAATACCACTGAAAAGTGTACTCATTTAACCTTCATTAACATATGATATAACCTCTTCATAACAT
>CANYBF010089499.1:0-14277 GCA_948192965.1 Dalechampia spathulata
GCCAAAATACCTACCTTTCAAATTATAACAGATCCCATGAACATACCCGATCGGGTATCTTAAAGAAGCGAATCGGGTAAGATAATTTACCCGATCGGGTAAAAGACATACCCGAACAAGTAAAACCAAGCTTACCCAAAAGGGTAAGTGACATACCCTAACCTAACCAAAGATACCCGAACGGGTATGAGGCTCAGAAAGATAAAAAAGACTCAAATGCAACCCTAAATCAAACCCTGAACTGCACCAGGGTGAACTAGGAACGCCCGTGAAGGTAAACAGTGATGATAAAGATCCGGTTCATCCCAATCAATCCGAGAAGCTTAAAATTTAGGGTGCGACAACTAGATTTAAAGGTACAAGTCTTTATTTAATCAAATTATCAATCTTTAACAAAGTATCCATTATAAGCAAGTTGGGCTTGGACCAACCAAATATGATGCATCTATAAGGTTAATATTCTAAGAGGTCACTAATATTTATATATTGTATCAAATTGGTCATTAAATTTTATTATTTTCTTTTTTGACACTATATTTCTTTTTTTGTTTCATTGGTAGGTCACTGGTGGGATTTCAATCAAATTTGTTGATATGTCAATCTAAGATGAAATAGATGTCACGTTAAATACCATGTTATTATTCACATTAGCATCATATCATCTTATTTTATATCAAAATGGTCATTTAACTTTATCACTTGTTCCAAAAAGGTCACTTATATTTTTATATAGAAAGTTAATATAATGAACTGAAATCCCCAAAATGATAACATGATTTATAATGTTTGACATTGGTACGACCATACATAGGCCTTGTACAACCATACACCATAAGCAGAATAAACCTTTGAGCAAAATAGTATAGTATGATTGTACCATAAGCTATTGTTCTAAAAATATATTAACATCAAAATACACACTCTAACTTTTTTCCCATTTTTGATGTTGATAATTGATCTGCCCAACAAAAGCATAATAAAATTTAATATCATATGTAATTATTAACATCACATCAAATATCATTCAAACATCAATATTTCAAAGTTACATAAACATCAACCTAACTAAAAGCAAACTAATTATTCATAAGCTAAGGATAACATAAAAACATAAAAGAGCAACATAGTTAATTATTGATAAAATAGCAAATAAATAAAAAAACTATAAGCATGTAGATATCTCCCCTTTTAACAACATCAAAGATCCTATAAACAATAACCAAATTAAGGTAATAGTGAAAAAGCTAATCATCCACTAGAGGAGGAAGCTATTGATTAAATCTATCATGCATTTATTGAATAGAAGCAGAGGATGAATATTAAAACCTTGGGAGTCATGGAAGTGTTAGAGAGGATGTTGGCCAAAGTCATCAAGCCTCGAATCAATGATAATAAAATGATAATTAAAACCATCAAGGTGAGTGTTAATAGTAGATCTAAGATATGAGATCTTATCCTTAGAGACATCCACATCCAATAAAATAAGAACTTACATCGATTAAGAAATAGTCACTGCTTGATACCTATAAAGAGATATGGTATAATTTGGTAAACAATGAGTAAAAATATATTTAAGATGCCACTTAGAGGACCCATGCTAAGTTGACAACTAAAGGACTCAGGCTAAGGGGTTTAGAGGGCCATAAATTTAAAGCTCTAATGATGTAGAGGATATGAGGACCATTAAAAATGCTCCTACTTATAGCCTTATTATCCCCTATGTCAATAAATTCCTCTTACAACCAATGACCTATTTAGATTTTAAATGTAATAACCATAAAGTGTAAAAATAGTAAATTATGGCTGATAATGATATTATTACTCTAAGGAAGATCAAAAAGGGCATAAGTAAGGATGCAATGATAAATAAAACTAGGTTAGAGGTTCAAGCAAGAGGATTTCAGCCTAAAAGCATGAAAGGGAATATCAAGGGCAATGCCTTTTCAAAAAAGGTTACGATGAAAAGCAAAGGTGTTAGGTTGATTTAACCCTTTACTATGAAACTTGAAGATCTCATTAAATTGAGTCCTAAACAACATATTTTTGCTCTTAAAAATTTTGAAATGAGAAATGTACAAATTGGAGCCCCTAATATCTAAATAAAAAGTGGATAAAATTTGATAATGATAGGCTCTAAAAAGTGATTTTTTACGAATCAAAAGGTTTCCCACCCACCTTTTTTAAAGAGCCCAAAACATCATCTTCTAACCCAATGACTTTAAGAGTATCAAGACATGTAAAATGATAAGCTAAGATTTTCTTACAAAGAAGTTTCTCATGACAATTGACAATAATTAAAGGATTAAACTCTAGTTAGGTATTGAAAGTTATGGCCATTCCTTTTCCCTTTCCCTTCAACTTTAAGGAACCTTCCTATGATATGTTCAAGAGAAAATAAAAATGGAAGATTTTGAGAGTAAAAAAACTAAGAGTGGACTTAGTTTGTGAAAGAAAATACAAGAAAATGATTATGCATAGAAAAAATTAAAGAAAAGGGGCGTATGGTTTTAAGGAGAAAATAATGAAAATGAATAGTTTTAAGGATTTGGAAAAGTAGTTTCAAGATTACATATGGTTGTACTAAGGGGGCATATGATCATACTATACTCTATTGGGAAAATTTAAATTTAAGGTTCAATATCTATACTAGTATGCAATCAGGACATGTAAGGATACAAATGGTTATTAGACAGAATGAGGCATGAAAGGTAGTAAGCATGTACAAGTGTACATCATTAAGTACAATCATACAATAAAGTGAAAATAAGGAAGTGTTGAACAAAGTCACATATGGGTGCATAAAGACACGTACAAACATACAATGAGATACAAAAGGTTTTGAGAGTTTTTAGTAGAAAGGGTACTATGAGCGCCGGTTTCTGCCGGGGCCCAGAGCGAGGCTTGCGAAAGTCATGGACTGGGGACCGCACTTGGAGCAAAAGCACAGTCTTCCTAAGGGGGTTCCCTTAAGGAATGATACGGACTCGAAAGAGTCGCAAGGGAGTCGCCACCGGATGGTTCCGAATTGGTCCAACCGACCCATAGCATGAGTGCTAGTTAAACCCTTCAGAGATTGGGTTCGGGTGGTGGAGATCTATTCTATGAGTTTCCAAAATTGATTTTACCATTATAGTTAGGATTAATTGTCTTAAGCAGGCAAGCATGCGAGCGTAATTGTAAGCACACAGCGCATCATGTGAATTGACGTTGCAAGGTTGCACGTAAAATGACATATAAAGCTATATGACATTTTAGATGGCATGGCATATGCGTGACATGTGATATAGCGATAAAAGTAACATGGCATATGCATGTCATGTGAGCGTGAATGACATATCATATGTATGATATGGCAACCTAATATGCAAGCACATATTATGGCAAATAGTGTATTACGTTATACGTTAACATTTTAGGGGTTGCGTAGCGTTTGGCGTATGCGTGGTATATACATAGCGTATGCATGATGCATAGGGTGAATGGCATATCATATGCATGATATGTGTGATGATGGATTTCATGGCATATGCATGTCAGGCATAGTAAATGACATACCTCATGCGTGACATGTGAATGATGTATGGCATATTATATGCATGATGTACATGATTATGTAATACATGGCATATGCATGACATGTTTTATATATATGACATACCAAATACGTGGTATGTGAGAAGATGTGTGACATAGCATATGCATGACATGTATAATAGAATGTGCTTATGTCATGTAACATGATATGCGAAATGTTATATTATAACATGGCATGGTATAATCGTATGGCATATCATATGCATGGCATGTTAAAATGGATGACATGCTATATGTATAGCATATGAAGTGAATGACATACCATATGCATGGTCATGTGAGATGATGAATGACATGGCATAGTGATGCATATGTGAATGTGTATTCAACATAGTATATGTATGGCATACGGTATGTCATGTGTTATGGCATACGACATGACATAGTATATGACATAGCATGGCATATATGTATGCATGATAAAGCGTATCGATTGGTTGAGCGTATTGGATTGCGTATTGACGTATATATATATATATGCATATGAAATACAGTATGTGATGGCATACAGTATATGCATGGCATGCATATTAGTGTGTGCATGTGTCATGTGACATGGCATGTGACATGAATGATATAAATATTTAGGCAAATATAAATCATCCACGAATAAAAATAATAAAAGGCCGGGAAAGGGATCAAGGAAATTAGGGGATACAGACGAGGCAGGGGGAATTATTACAGACCGAATAATAAATCCTATCCTATTACAAATATTCCTCACATACATTAATTCCCGGGTATTGAGTAATACCCCTTTTCTCCCTCGAGTTGCACGATCCAAAAGCACGATGGATTAATATGCAAAATAAACAAATAAATTCATTAATAGTAAATGAATTTTGGATTTAATTGACTAGTCCAATACCATTTAAAAGTACAAACCAAGAGTCAAAATCCAACAATTATTAGGTAATAATTGAAATAATAAACACGAGCCGGATCGTGAAAATTCATTTTGATAAAAATAATTTTAAGCAAAATTATTTTATTTGATCATGGAAAATTTGATTGGGAGGACTATTATCACACATAATTTTGGAGATAGCCCTACGACCAATTAAAAACCAATCCTGTCAAAAATCGCATTTATACGAGTAAAAATTGCATTTTATCGTAAAAATTAATTTTGAGGCCAAAATTAATTATATAAAAATTATTTTATGACTTTTCCAGAATACCTGAGCTACTGTGAAACTCAAATACCACTGGATACATCAAAATACGGCCCAAAATACAGTTTTCTGGAAAATTCGCGAGGGATGTGCGCCACGCATCACGTGATATGTGCCACACATTGACTGTGTGTGGCGCACATCCACGATGTGTGGCACACATCAGAGACCAATCTGCAAGAAAATTTAATTTGTCAGTATAGAAATGATCTACAGACAAAAATACGCAACTTTAACGAAGACAATACCTCATTTTGAGCACGAATCGGCCTCCGGTTCAACAAACCAAATATTAATTAAGCAATAAATTAAAATAATTAATTTTAAGGCTAAAATCAAGATGATTTATGTGGCGCACATGACAGAGAAAACAGAAGGAAAATCGAAAATTTTTCAGCAGAAACCCTAGATCCAACCCCGATCTAGGTAGATCAGACCTGAAAATGGATTTTGCTTCGTGGATTTGCATCCAAATCAAGAAAAATAATTTTAAAGTTAAAATTATTTAAAATCCGGCTAGATTTAGGGTAGATCCAAGGCATCCAAGGCATGGAAAAGCCTTGAATGGCCTTGGATTGGCCAGATCGGACGAAAAACAACGTTTTCTGGAAAATTTTGGGGTGATGCGCACAGCACATGACCCCATGTGCGCCACACATAGGCTATGTGTGGCGCACATGAGGTGATGTGCGCAGTACATCCCCCACAAAATAGTGACAGAATAAAGATAATTAAAGAAAATGAGAAATTTACCTTATTTCGGTCGAGTTTTCTTCTTGATCTTGCTTGATTCCGTGTTTAGGGAGCCTAAACTAACCAATTTTGTCACTAAATCCAAGTGATTTAATTAATTAGGGGCCTAATTAATTGAGTAGAAATTTTGGCAGAGGTTTAGCTTGCCTTAAGGCAATTTTTGGGATCCATTTTCAGAACCCCAAGCTCTATATTTATAGAGCAAAAATCAGGCGTGGCAATTTTGTAATTTTTGCCTGGATTTGAAAATTTTTTAAGGCAATGTGCACCACACATTGCCTATGTGCGCCGCACATTGCCTTTTGACCCCTCGCGTGGGGCCCACTGCGGCCATTTTTGGGATGCACCCCGAAGCCTATAAGTGTTATTCGACGTAACGAACAACTTTGTAGAAGAAAGTTTTTCCAACTTCGGTCCCGAAAGGCTCCCGACCAAACGTCTTTTTATGAAGTTACTATGCAATGTGCGTAGCACATAGTACGATGCACTATGCACATCGTGATGCGCTTCGCTCAATACGGGCTGAATCGGATGTGCGCCATATATCAACTAAAGTGTAATCGACATTCTGAGAAACTTTGCAGTTATAAATTTTCTCAAATTCGGATCCGAACACCGAGTTTTGGCTAATGGGCCCAATTTAGGGTTTGCTACCCAGTTTCGGCCCAAAATGGCATTCGGCGTGCCAGAAGGTCATTTTTCGCGTAGGTATCAGCGGAAATGTATTATATGCGTCAAGAACACTCAAATTGGTGAATAGCATGCCAAGTGTTTTGCCTTAAGTAAGGCAGCAGGTAGGATGTATTCTGTGCATACAAAATACATCAAAAGGGACTATAGCGGGAAGCGGGCCCCACAGTGCAGTGAGCCTAGAAATGTGGCATTCGGGATGCCACGGGGTATGCCTTGTGTAAGGTAGCATTGGAATGTATTTTGTAAGTACATAATACACTAAATAGGCTAATTGGGGAAAGCGGGCCCCGCCTGCATACTATTCATAGTGAATAGTGACTTAGATTCAAAATGCAATATTTTGCATTCTGTGCATTCTACCACGCGTAGGCAGGTGTGAAATGTATTCTGTAAGTACAGAATACACAAAATAGACTAATAGAAGCTGTGGGCCCCACTGATGTCCTAGGTAGGCCCCACAGCGTAGTGGGCCCATAAGATGGCATTTGCGATGCCAAGCTTTATGCCTTGTGTAAGGCAACATGGAATTGTATTCTGTAAGTACATAATACATAGAATAGGCAATAGGAGCAGCGAGCCCTGCTAATACCCTAGGTGGGCCCCACAGCGTCGTGGGTCCAGGAGATGGCATTTGCGATGCTAAGCTTTGTGCCTTGTGTAAGGCAACATGGAATTGTATTCTGTAAGTACAGAACACACAGAATAGGTTGTTAGGGGCTGTGGGTCCCATTTTTGCCTGGTGGGCCCTACCTATACACTATTCATGGTGAATAGTACCCAGGACCAAAAATGCAATACTTTGCATTACAAATGTTTTACCCTATGTAGGCGACAGTGAAGTGTGTCCTGTATGTACAGAACACTCAGAACAAGTGGCGGGTCCCGCCAGGCACCATGGTGGGCCCCACCAGTTCTAATGCGTTCTGTGCACCAGAATACACAGAGGAAGACACAGAGGCCTATATGCATAATCGGGATTGATACCAGAGACTAAATCCTAGCCAAATCAATAAAAACCTGAAATTATACAATGGTGAAAAGTCAGGGTCAACAGTTTGCCCCCTGATCAGAATCATTTTGAGGCAACACGTGCGTAAGTTGTCAAAATATGATCTGATCATAACATGACTTTTCTCAAGGAGTAGGAAGCGTACCTGACTCGCAGAGGTGCTTGCATTGAGGCTTATCCCAATTCTGCCACTGGGAGCCCGGTGCTCGGGCTGTAAGATCAATGCTGATCTGATATTCCCAATACTGCCAATGGGAGCCCGGTGCTTGGGCTAGGTGATCAAAGCTTATCAATGGTCCCTAATAGGACTGATGGCAATGCCGCGAGTTAATCATTTGGAGCTGGCATCCAGATGCCTATGCGATAGGGTTTAGGAACCAAAGGTTTGGCTCTGTGATCACTACTAGATCTTGTGGTCAACTGCGGGACCTGGATGACCATCTGCTGGGTCTCTTCTCGCGCCATCATATAAATGTCAGATATCTCTGAAACAGTTTTCAGGATCCTCTGTTGGGTCTCTAACATTTCTGGTCAACGGTTTTGACCAGTATATGTACCCCAGCTCCATCACTAGGGGCTCGGCGTTCAGGCTATTCCGACCAGGGCTGATCGGTGGTCACTACAAGACCGATGGCTTCCTTGTGAGTAATTCATCTGAAGTCAGCATTCAGATGCCTATGTGTTAGGATTTAGCAGTCAAGGGCTTGACTCGGTGATCTCTGCTGGATCGGGTGGTTTGACAGCGGAACCAGAGGTGACCTTCTGCTAGGTCTGGGTGATCAACCATCAGATCTTGTTCTCGTGCCATCCAATAAGTGTTGTCTATCTCCAAAGCCTGCATTTGGGACCCTCTGTCAGAATGCAACACTGTCTGATCAACTGCTTGACCAGAAGTCAAAGGTTTGACTGCTTTTGATCGTCTGTTGGATCAATTTCCTGTCTTTACCAGACATAGGAAAACAATTTGTCAGTGAAATTAGTATTGAAATAATCCAGGAAAAAAATACCTGAATTTTTGAGTATCAGTCTGCTGCATTCTGACTGAATTTCTAGATTTTTCATACGCTATGGGTTGTGAAAAATTGAGTTTGGTAGGGCAAACAACCTCGAAAAATTCTGAAATTTTCACCATAGGCCTAATTCTTTATGTGCATTTTAGTGGGGGGTAGCATACATTAGCATGCATGCACAGTGGCAGGCGCACATTAGAAAAAATTTCAATGTGCGGTGCACATTCCACGATGTGTGGCGCACATCCCTTAAAATTTTTATATATCCAGGCTTCCAAATAAAAAATCACTTCATTCCCTTCTTAAAACCCAATTTTCTCTCAACTCCTAAGTCAAAAATTCAGCATTTTAGTGATAATGGCAGGAATTAGGGTGCAATCGACCCCCCGGGAGCCTGAATCTATCCCGAGCTATGCCCTATCTGAGCACACAATCCGTCATAGCTATTTTGAGGCCTATTTTGGTGATCCAATTGCAGAAACCTTCACCATAGATTCCTATCGATCCCGAGCTCCTCCCGAAAAGGTGAGTTTTCAATGACTCGACTAGGTTTTTCGATTTTTTGAATTTTTCAAAAATTGAGTTTTAGGCTCATTTTGATGAGTTCAAAAATTGGTTATCGCATCAGTTTTGCAAAAAATGACATTTTTAGAGTGGGTTTTGGCATGTATGGCGCACATGGCTCATGTGTGGCGCACATGACTCATGTATGGCGCACATGAGGTCATGTGTGGCGTAGATGACAATGAAAAATGGGCCAAAACATGCATTTTTCAGCCGTTTTTCAAGAGATTATGCATTTTAAGTATGAATAAGTGCATTTAGGGTAGAGAGGAGGAGCTCAGAGCCTCTGTATCCATTCTGTAAGTTAGTCTGAAATTGACCTGGATTCTGTAATTTGCAAAGGGAGCGAACAGTTGTCGGAACTGGCAGTATTCGGGGAATCAGTGAATGGTACCCTCTGTTGCCTCAGGAGATTTGCGCCAGAGTGGACCAAAGCTATTTTGGTCCATACATTTCTTGCTTCGTCGATGCAGAACAGAGGAGCAATAGGTTTATTATTACTACCATAATCGAGCGATGGATGGATTCCACTCATACCTTTCATCTGCCTGTGGGTGAGATTGCTATCACCCCGAGTATCTTTGCCGGGATTACTGGGCTAGAGTGCGCTGGGCTGCCTCTTCTATTTGATGCCAGGCTGACATTTCCACGTTAGGCATACAACGCCATTTTTACTTTGCTAGGCGTGTCCCCCAATGTGAGAGGTGGGCACAGTATTTCATATGATTGCCTTCGGGAGACAGTTCTGGCAGAGAGACTAGGCAGGACCATCTCTGTAGAACAGTACACTCGCAGCTTTCTGTTGTATACACTAGGGTGTACCTTATTCAATGATGCCAGGAACAACGTTCACATGTTTGTACTGTGGGCCCTTCGCGATCTGGATGCTATCGGGCATATGACTAGGGCAGTGCCGGTCTAGCCCACTTGATGCAGGGCTTGGATTTTTGTAGCCGGTATTGTAGAGACCACTTTATTGGCTGTTGGCAGGTCGTAGAGGTAAATAGAATTTTGTTGATTCTGTCATTGTAATTTTTTGCTTGAGTCTTTCTGACTGTGTGTGTTGACTTTGTAAGTCATTGCGTATGAATTTGGGCTACTACCAGAGCTCGAGGTCCCACAAGGATTACCACTTGGCTTCCCTCGTCTGCAAGCATGGACCACACCACGTCGATGACTGGATTACACGATGGACGAGCTGAGGGAGCACCTCAACAACTTAACCTGGGATCAGGTAAGAGGAAACAATTTAATCAGCATTAAACTGTATTAAGCTGGTTTAAGAAATACCAGGGCAGGTTCTTATTTTCTTGTTGTTCTTAGAATAGGTGCGTCCCCATCCCTGGGATAATATGTATCCGAGGCCGGGATACTTGACCAGTTTGATGCGCAAAGATGAGCAACACATGTTACTGGAGAGTCCCAAAGGTAGGCTCTTCTATCTTGGAGAGCGTGTGATAGACTGGCAGTTAGGGCCTGAGAGTCACGTAGAGCCTACTCCCCCACCGCGTGTGATGTTTTGGGCTTCATGTACTGATACAGACCTAGAGGTGATTACTGGGTTGACTGGTATGCCTGGGCGAGAGCATTTATCAGAGTCGCCAGTGGACTATCTGGTCTTTATCCAGCTGAGATTACTGGGACATATGGAACTCTCTACACGTCGAGGTCAGGATGACAGAGCTGGTGGGCCTAGAGTCAGGCCTGACATTCCTCAAGGTAGAGGTGGACGTCGAGGTATGCCAGCTGTTGGCAGTTCTCGAGGCAGCGGTGCCTCTGTTGACCCTGACTTTTCACCATTGTATAATTTTGGGTTTTTATTGATTCAGCTAGGATTTAGTCTCTGGTATCAATCCTGATTATGCATATAGGCCTGTGTGTCTTCCTCTGTGTATTCTGGTGCACAGTACGCATTAGAACTGGTGGGGTCCACCATGGTGCCTGGCGGGACCCACCACTTATTCTGAGTGTTCTGTACATACAGGACACACTTCACTGTCGCCTACATAGGGCAAAATAGTTGTAATGCAAAGTATTGCATTTTTGGCCCTAGGCACTATTCATTAGGAATAGTATGCAGGCGGGGCCCGCAACCCCTAATTAGCCTATTTTGTGTATTCTGTACTTACAAAATACCTTTCCCCGTTGCCTTTTGTAAAGCACAGTGCTTGGCATCGAAAATGTCGTCTTCTGGGCCCATTACACTATGGGGCCCACCTAGGTCATCAGTGGTCCATTCTGTGTATTCTGTACCTACAGAATACATTTTCTGGTCGCCTTACGCAAGGCACAGCACTTGGCATCACAAATGCCGTCTTCCAGGCCCGCTATACTGTGGGGCCCACCTAGAACATCAGTAGGGCCCGCAGCTTCTACTAGCGTATTCTGTGTATTCTGTACTTACAGAATACATTTTCACACCTGCCCATGCATAGTAGGATACGCAGAATGCAGAATATTGCATTCTGAACCTAGGTCACTATCCACTAGGAATAGTATGCAGGCGGGGCCCGCCTTCCCCAATTAGCCTATTTTTATGTATTCTATACTTACAGAATACATTCCACTGCTGCCTTACACAAGGCATACCCTGGGGCCTCCCAAATGCCATATTCCTAGGCTCATCGTACTGTGGGGCCCGCTAAACATTAGTGGGGCCCGCTTCCCACTATAGTCCGCTTTAATGCATTCTATATGCACAGAACACGCCCATTTACTGCCTCACTTGAGACGGAACGCTTGGCATGCTATTTGCCACTTTCCAGGCCCTTTTACGCTATAGGGCCCATAAGGGTACTATTCATTATGAATAGTACCCAGGTGAGCCCATCGCCCAAATTCACCAATTTGAGTGTTCTCGATGCATAGAACACATTTCCGCTAATACATATGCGAAAAATGACCTTCTGGCACGCCAAATGCTATTTTGGGCCGAAACTGGGTCGCAAACCCTAAATTGGGCCCATTAGCCAAAACTCAGTGTTCGGGTCCGAATTTGAGAAAATTTATAACTGCAAAGCTTCTTAGAATGTCGATTGCACTTCAGTTGACATATGGCACACATCCGGTTCAGCCCGTATTGAGTGGAACGCATCGCGATGTGCGTAGGGCATCGCGATGTGCGTAGCGCATTGCATAGTAACTCCATAAAAAGATGTTTGGTTGGGAGTCTTCTCGGGACCAAATTTGGAAAAACTTTCTTCTACAAAGTTATTCCTTACGTCAAATAACACTTATACGCTTCGGGGTACTTCCTAAAAATGACCGCAGTAGGCCCCACGAGAGGGGTCAAAAGGTAATGTGTGGCGCACATGGGGTCATGTGCTGCGCACATCACCCCAAAATTTTCCAGAAAATGCTGTTTTTCATCTGATCTAGCCATTCAAGGCTTTCCCATGCCTTGGAAGCCTTGGATCAGCCCTAAATCTAGCCGGATTTTAAATAATTTTTACTTTAAAATTATTTTTTCTTGATTTGGATGCAATCCACAAAGCAAAACTCATTTTCAGGTCCGATCTACCTAGATCGGGGTTGGATCTAGGGTTTCTGCTGAAAATTTCTCGGTTTTTGTTACACCCACATTAGAGACCCTAGGAGTTATGCATGTATGCATGGATGGATGGTAGGGTTGCATGAGTATCTGTTATGTGTATGCATGGATAATGATGGTTGTATGTTGTGTTTACATGTGTTAACATGAAGTGGGATGTATGTACTTATTTACCTTGTTATGTGTCGTTGCCTTATTGAGAAGCGTGCCTTCTCGGTTGGATGAAGGATGGTGAGTATAGGAGGATAGGTATGTGCTTGGGAGTGTTATCAGGCTTTGCGTGGATGGTTGTGGCCGGTACCAAGGAGCTTAGGCTTGTCTAGAGGCATACTATAAGAGCCTAGGGAGTGGTACGGGCATACAGCATAGCCGTATGGTCATACGAGATAGGGGAACTACAGGGATTTTAGGTCCTGGAGGACGTACGGGCGTACCAAAGAGTGGTACGGCCGGACGTGAACTCACAGGAATTTGGGTTTGTCAGTAAAATCGAGTACGTACGGGCGTACCAAATAGGGCTACGGGCATACCGTGACTCGCATGAATGGTGTGTATCAGTAGTTTTAGCGCAGTACGGGCGTACCAAGTTCCGTACGGCCGTACGCGACGTTAGTTTGACTTTTTAAGGGTTGAAACTTAGCATTTTTCTTAAGTTTTCTTCCTTTTCTTAAGTTAAAACCCTTCTGAAACCCTGCTAAATATTCCACCTAGCGTACTTAAGTCTTCCGAGTGTACGAGAACGCAGAAGAGAAGTTAGAGACTCGTTAAGACAGGATCACCGGCTTATGCTAGACGTAGCTTGATTGTCAGGTTAGTGCTAGCTTTATGTTTTTAGCCACCTTTGGCTTGTTTCTGTTGCCGTGAGACTTAAACCAAGTCTAGGTTTGTATTTCTACTTTGTATCTTATTCTTTGAGGCATGCTATATGAATGATTACTGTTCTGATGCTTGGATTGATGTTTTCTTTGCTTGATGATATGATGAATTGTCGAAGTTTTCGTGTATAAGATGAATTGTTTGGAATGACATGATGTCATGCATGGAGATGAATGATGAATGGAGAAAGAGTGAAAAGAAAGTAAGAACTGAGGGTAGAGCTCAGCTCTAGGCATACTAGGTTAATATATGATGATGGAATTCCTTTGGGAATCATTAGATATGTGACCTCCCAAGAGGGGAGATGAGTCTCGAGACCTACAGTAGGATTGAGTGCAGAGCACTCCACAGTTATATGGCCTCCTACAGGAGATGAGTACCAGTACCTATCGGGACTCAGTATATGCGAAAGGAACATGCACAATTACAGGAAAACAAGAGTGAATGAGTGAAAGAAGAACGAGGGAGATTGCCAGGAGCAATTGCATTTACATTGCATGAGATGCTAGGTTGCTATGTTTATGATATGATGTTGATGAGGGATTGCTCTGTAATGTATATCTATTTATTTATGTTCTAGCACCACTGAGTTTATCTCAGCGTTTGTCATTTGATGAACGTAGGTTCAGAGCCCACAAGTGAGCGTACAGAGAAAGATTAGAGGTCGTCAGCTGAGACAGACGGATCTCGACTTAGTACGGGACTTCTGAGGCATACTCTGGCTCCTTTTTGACTGTGTAGCTAGTGTGGCAGTAGCTATGTTTATATTGTATAGCTTTGGTGGTATTATGTACGCACTCACGTATTGTATAACAGGTCTTATATATTTGAGATACGGAATTGCCTGTTATTGTATATTGTTTGAGTGTATGCCAAGTTATCCAGGGTATGTTAGCACATCACGTAGCCTTCGTTGCACTACCACCATTAAGCTTAGAGTGTGTCCCCATACGACGTATTCATGATGCATCCCTTGTGGTATAGGCATCGGTCTTCTTCTGGGGGCCGCTGTCTGTGCTACGGGAGCATGTCCTCCTGGGTATGGGCCGGGTG
>CANYBF010089504.1:0-11195 GCA_948192965.1 Dalechampia spathulata
AAGTGAGATTGCGATTACCTTGAGGATATTTGTTAGGATCACCAGGTTAGAGTACACAGGGCTGCTTGTTCAATTTGATGCGAGGTTAACATCACCACGTTGGTTGTATGGTGTAATATTTGACCTCCTAGGCGTGTCACCCAATGTAAAAGGAGGACACAACATTTCTTATAACTGTCTCTGGGAGGCAGTGTTAGCGGAGATAATTAGATGGACGATATCCATTGATTAGTATACCTGCAGTTTTCTGCTGTATATGCTAGGGTGTACTCTATTCAATAATGCCCGAAATAGCATTCATATGTCAGTGTTATGGGCCCTTCATGATCTAAATGTTATCAGACGGTATGACTAGGGTAGCGTCGGTCTAGCTCATCTGATGCAGGGATTAGATTTCTGTAGTAGGCACTATAGAGACCGTTTCATTAGCTCCTGGCAAGTCATAAAGGTAAGCAGAATTCTGCTGATTCTGTTACTGTAGTGTCTATCTAAGCCTTGCTAACTGTGTATTTTGACCTTGCAGATCATGGTGTATGAGTTCGGGCTACTGCCAGAGCCTGAGATTCCACATGGGGTACCACTTAGCTTCCCACGCATACAGGCATGAAGCACACCATGATGAAGGCTGCATTACACGATGGATGAGTTGAGGGAGCACCTCAACAATTTGACCTTGGATCAGGTAAGAAGAAACAATTTAATTAGCATTAAACTATAATGAAATGGTTTGAGAAATACCTAAGTAGGTTTTTTTATTTTCTTGCTACTTTTGGAATAGGTGCATGCCGATCCCTGGAGCAATATGTACCCAAGGCCAGAGTACTTGACTAGCTCAATGCACAAGGATGAACAACACATGTTGCTAGAGAGTCCTGAGGGTAGACTCTTTTATTTAGGTGAACGCATTGTAGACTGGCGTCTGAGACCAGAGAGTCACATGGAGCCTGCTGCATCACCACGTGTGATGTTGTGGGTAGCTTGCATTGATACAAACCCAGAAGTGATTAATGGGTTAACAGGCATTCCTAGTCGAGAATGTCTATCTGATTCACCAGTGGATTACCCCACTTTCATCCAGATGCAATTACTAGGGCCTATAGAGCTTTCTACATGCAGAGGCCTACATGATAGAGCCAGTGGGTCCAGTGCTAGACCTGATCTCTATAGCGGTCGAGGTGGGCGATATGGCTCATCAACTATTGGTAGTTCTTGAGGCAACGGTACCTCAAAGAGGTCTCAAGATTCCAAACCTGATATGGTCCCACCGGGGTCGATGTTTGGCACTCTAGAGGTGCCCTCTAGATATGAGCATCTGATAGACTTTATGGAAGGTCAACTGATGTGGCCACAAAGCCCATTGATCTTCACTTACGATGAGACTGGTCATCCTTATGAGACCTCCTTCCCAGTATCGGTAAGGAGTGAGATTGAGTTTGATCCACCAAACATGACCCATATGAGTATGTGTGCTTTGATATGCCTTTGACTTTAGTGGTCTGACATGTGGTCTGACTTTAGTGCCCTTGCAAGTACCTCGAGATGCCATGCCAGACGCTTCAAGGCTGTTGATGGGGTTGTGTCGCCATCATATGACGGAGATGCTAGATGTTCAGGTGAGCACCTGTCATGTAATGCAAGTGCATGGGTACATGACTTATATGCCTATATGCTTGTGTTTGTAGTCAAGTAGGCAAGCAAAGTGGGAGGAGCGTGACTGCTACATCCAGATGATAGAGCAAATGGGGCGAGAGATTGCTCGACTGATCACGCGTCTAGAGCGTTACAACATTGAAGTCCCGAATAGCCCTAATCCTGATGATGATCACTCCGGGGAAGATGACGCTTAGAGAAGATATGACATTGGGCTTCCATATGCATGGTGTTAGAATTCTGTAGATTCTGTATTAGCGTGTTACAGTCTGGCAATGCGTGCCTAGTACGCTAGGGTTATTGCGTACCAACTGTAAAAATAGACAAAAGCTTGCCATGTAATTTTTGGATTTATTAATGGAATCCAAAGATCTTTTACTACTATATATACCCCATGCCTTATGTTTTGCCAAAACATAATTCGTTTACTTTTCTATGTAGAAAAATAAATATACAATGACTCAACAATCACTGTTTGCTTACTGTGCTCTTTCCCGCCATTGGGGTAACAATGAGTGAAGTCGATTAAGCGAGATCGGACTCCAATACTTGAGGACCTTTCAGCAAGTCTCAATCAATAATGCTTTCTTGCACGCCGTCATGCAATTCTGGGATCCAAAAGTTCATGTTTTCTGGTTTGGATATGTACAGCTATGTCCAATATACGAGGAATTTGTTGCTATCCTTGGAGTTTCTTATAGCATGATAGTGGTGCTGATAGTGCCAATGCCTATTAGAGATGCATTCTCATGTCTGATAAGGGCTTTTGATGTTAGCCTAATGGAGGTGAGGCCACTGTTGACTGCAAATGGCTCTACAGATCTCGCTGCTATTTTCCGGCTATGTGGCCAGAAATCAATGGAAGACCCCTCATGGCTGAGGGTAGCTGGGTTTGGATTGCTGGCATAATTCCTATTCATCGATCCATCCGGTCATGGAGATTTACTAATTGGGCCTGTGGTAGACCAGATGTTGCAGGGTCGGACCCCTTTTTCTATGATCGTAGCAGAGACGATCATCGGGCTGGATAGAGTGAAGAGGGGGTTATCTGAGCGTTTCACTGGTAGCTTGCTTCTTTTACAGGTGAGCATTCTAAGCTTCCTTTACAGGTTTTTAACTTAGAAAAGCTATATTTTTGCCCTAATTTTTGCATGAGTCACCTTTTGCAAGGTTTTCAACTCATCAGGCCGCTGATTTTGCTTCAGACCCTAACTTTTACATAAACTGCCCCCTTGGGTTTTTAGCTTAGCGGGTCACTCTTATTTTTTTCTGAGCAGCCTTTTGCAAGGTTTTTAACTCAGCGAGCTTTTGATTTTTATTTTTTATTTTGTTTTATAACAAATTTGGCTTCAAGAGAAGCTTGGGATCCTAGCATCGCCAACAAGGGACCCACAAAGATACTTCCCTCATAGCCACATGCGTAGGGGTTATACCTTCAGCGAGGCAAAAATGATGACATTCTATGGCTGGATTGAGTGAATGGGGACCCGACCTGAGAGCGAGATCAGGTGGAGTTTCCCTTGGTGGCACATACAGCATATGACTATAATGACGTACATAGATTACATCCCACTGCCGGGATTCAAGCGCTACATGTACTACAGTCCTACTAGGATTTATCACCAATATGGTCATCCACAGATAATACCTTAACTGACGGAGTTTGAGGGAGGAAGGTTGGTGCCTCACTTTATGGAACACATAGAGAGGACCTGGCCCCATAGCCAAATAGCGCTGGTGGAGATTCCTGGAGCTGGATCTGCCACAAATGATGAGTATAAGATGTGGGTGCTGCGTCAAGCCTGAGTCCTCTACTATAAGACACTATTAAGCAATAATGTATAATAATAAAGAAAGATAGCACTTTGTGTTTAAGATTTGTATAACTTATGGCTAAGTTTATGAACATGTGTTCCATTTGCATTAATGAGATTAAAACATTTACATGGAAAATGTTAAAACCAACACAGAAGTTTAAGATGTGCATCAGACCTAACCCCTGTTATTGACCAGCCTCACGCGAGATTTTCTGATCAATTATTTTAATGCTCTCCTTTTGCTTTTAAGAGCTCTAACTTTTGCATGAGTTATCCAAGCGGATTTTCAACTCATAGAGCGAATGTTTTTCATTTTGCCTTAACTTTTGTGTGAACTGCCTATGCAGGTTTTCAGTTCATCAGGCTTTTTATTTTTTATTTCACTTTTCTTTTGCCTTTTGCTCTAGATAAAATACTTCTTCAGTCGATCAAGGTTGACAGGTTTTGAGAATTCGTTACCCTCCAAGTCTGAAATGCGGATAGCGCCTTTGGATATGATATTCTTAACTAGGAACGGGCCTTCCCAGTTAGGCCTGAACTTTCCATGAGGGTCACGGACTGCTAGTCTGACTTGCTTCAGAACTAAATTACCTTCCTGTATGGCTACATGTTTTACCTTTCTGTTGAATGCATTTGCCATGCGCTTTTTGTAAAGCTGTAAGTGATAAAGAGCTTTCAGCCGCTTCTCATCAATAGCAACCAATTGCTCGTATCTAGCCCTTTTCCACTCAGCTTCTGGCAATTGAGATTCCGGAATGACATGAAGTGACTTTAGCTCCACTTCAATTGGTAATACAGCTTCTGACCCGTAAACCAGGAGTAAGGGATAACACCCGTAGGACTCCTTATAGTAGTTTTGTAACCCCATAAAGCAAATCATAGCTACTTATACCAATCCCTGTAAGTTCTCACTGTCTTGGCTAAGATGCGCTTGACCATCTTATTACCCACTTCGACTGCCCCATTAGCTTGATGATGGAGAAGATCGATGATACTCAATCCCATACTTTTCCAGTAAGTCAACAACTTGGGCATGGAATTGCACCCCATTATCAGACACCAAGTGATGCAGCACCCCATATCGGCATATGAGATTTTTCTCTATAAACTTAGCAACCTGCCTTGCTCCTAGTCTACTGTAGGATTCTGCCTCCACCCATTTAGAGAAGTAATCAGCAGCCACCAGTATGTACCGATGTCCATTGGAAGCGTAAGGATGAATCTCACCCATAATATCTATTCCCCAGGCTAAGAATGGCCAAGGCGTTGTCAAATTCTGCAATTCGACTGGTGGTAGGTGACTCAGATCTCCATGAATCTAGCATTCATGGCATCTTTGTACAAATTGTATGCAATCTGACTTCATAGTGAGCCAGAAATATCCTTGGCTTAGGATTTTTCTGTAAAGTATGAATCCATTCATATAGGACTCACATATACCAGCATGTACAGTCTGCATGACTGATTTGATCTCCTTCCCCGATATGCATCAAAGTTATAGGTCGTCTACTATTCTTCTATAAAGAACACCCTGATTCCAGGTAAAATTAGCGGCTAGTCTGCACAAAGCTAGCTTATCAGTTCTGTTGGCTTCTTCTGGATAAGTACCAGTCTTCAGAAAGTTCATGATATCAGCGTACCATGGGGTCTCATCTGTTTGGTCTAGCACCATAACTCGTTCTCCCTCATAGCAAGGAATCCTCAACTTCTCGATGAATGCAGGTTGAGCTTGACTCTGTGGTTGCTCACAGACTGAAGCCAATGTGGCCAAAGCGTCGGCTATCTGATTTTCTTCTCGCGGTATGTGAATGAATTGGCAAGAGCTGAAATTACAAACCATGAGCTTCATGTATTCAGCATAAGGCTTGAGCCTCTCTTCTTTGACATCCCACTCAGCCTTAGATTGATGAATGACTAACATCAAATCATCAAATATCTGTACATCTTGGGCCCCAACCATTAGCAATGCTTCTAGCTCAAAGAGACATTCTTCATACTCAGCCACATTGTTGGTGACTAAAAAGCTCAGCCGCTTAGAAAGCATAATTATTTTACCTTCAAGAGTGATTAACATAACCCCTATACATGCACCTCTTCTGTTGACCATGCCGTCAAAGTGAAATTACCATTTCTGGACATCAACTGCCCCCAAGTGCTTGTCTGGGAAGTCTAGTTTGAAGGTCTCAGAGTCATCCATCGTCCTGAATGCTAAGAATTCAGTAATCGCTTTACCTTTGATCACCTTAGTTATGATGTGCTGCACATCAAATTCTGACGACAGGATCAACCACCTGGAAAGTTTCCCTACTAGCAAAGGAGCTGCATACAAATACTTCATAGGATTAACCTTGGAGATTGCCTAAACCTGATATGACTGGAAGTAATGCTTGAGTTTCTTGATGACCCAGACCATAGCCAGGCATAGCTTCTCAACAGTGTTATATTTGCATTCCGTTGGCAATAGCTTCTTACTCAAGTAGTAGACAGCATGCTCAACTCTGGCATCATTCTCTTAAGCCATCATAGCACCTACTGACTCCTCTTCTAAGGCTAGATAAAGTAGTGGTGGTTTTCCCGGTCGAGGTGGTTGTAGGATCGATGGGTTGGAGAGGTAATGCTTCACCCTCTCAAATGTGAACTAGCAGTTCTCATCCCAAATCATAGGCTGGTTTTTCCTCAAAAACTTGAAGATAGGCTCACACATAGTAGTGAGCTTAGTGATGAACCTGTTGATGTACTAGAGCTATCCCAGGAATACCCTAACTTCTGTCTCAGTTCTAGGAATAGGCATCTCAATGATCGACTGTGCTTTATCAGGATCCACTTCAATACCCCTCTGATTGACAATGTGACCCAACAGTTTGCCAGATGTCACTCCGAATGTGCACTTCTTCTGATTCAGCCTGAGTCCATATTTCTCAACACGTGTGAGAAATCTTTCAAGAGCAGCTGGGTGCTCTTCTCTGGTGGGAGACTTCACCATCATATTATCCATATAGACTTTGACCTCCTTGTGTATCAGATCATGCAACAATGTTGTTGCAGCTTGTTGGTAGGTGGCGCCTACGTTCTTTAAGCCAAATGGCATGACCTTGTAGTAGTAGTAGGTCCCCCATTATGTGATGAAAGCTATCTTCACCTTGTCTGTAACCACCATCAGGATTTGGTTGTACCCCAAGAATCCATCAATGAAGGAATACATAGCACTAATGGTTGCGTTTTTGACCAGCACGTCAATATGAGGCAAAGGAAAGTCATCCTTTGGACATGCTTTGTTCAGATCCCTGTAGTCTACGTAGACTCTGACCTTGCCATCTTTCTTAGGAACTAGAACCATATTGACCAACCATTCTGGATAATTGACCACCTCTAGGAATTTGGCATCCAACTGCTTTTGGACATCTTCCTTGAATTTCTGTGCCTACTCTGGTCGGAGGCACCGTAGCTTCTACTTAACTGGCTTGAACCCCGACTTGGTAGGAATTCTGTGTTCTGTGATGGACCTGTCGACACCCAGCATGTCTTCATAGCCTAGAGCAAAGGCTTTTATGTACTTTTTCAATGCACTGATTATTTTTGTTCTCTTTTCAAAGGTTAAGTCTGATGTAATCTGGAGGAGACATGGCTTGTCATCTGTGTTAATGTTAACATTTTCAATACATGATGCATTAATGTCAAAAATGCTCATGAAATGCTCATGTTCATTCACAATGACATCAGAATACACATTGTAAACATAAGCAAAGTTGCTCTTTATTGCATTAGACTTGTTTGGAATTACATCATCATTAAACAAAACAGAAATAGGGACATTAGTGTCCTCATACAATAATTCCTCAAAAGTACTCTCCACTAGCATGGCTATGTCCTTGTGGACCTTTGGCAGTAACAGGTCCTTAATGTCCAAGTTCTACAGCTTGGATTCCAGTGCAGCAACTGTAGTGACTTCCAGCTCCAGGCTGCCGATTATGAGATCAACAACATCATCAAAGATCTGGAAAGCTTTATCATGGCTAATGGTGAAGGAAGCAGCAGTCTTTCTAGTTACTGTCAAGGCTGACAGGTTACAGATATCGCTGAAGATGGCAAACTATTGCTCAAAGAAATCATCCGAGTTATGTAACTTAGGAGCATGGTCATATTGCGTCTCTCCATGGATGAAGAGGACCATCTTGCACTCTTCTGGTTTGTCCAAAGTGTAAGGATCAAACCCGATGCAGTACCTCTCTTCCCATATGGCTCTAGGAATGTCAAACTCTACCGGACCTTGCTGATACTAGCATAAACCTTTGCCAGGTGTAAAGTTCATCAGTTGCATCATCCTCTCCACGGTGGGACTTGGTTGGTACAAGTATGATTATGGTTCTCTGATAGCAGTGATTTGGAAACCAGTCATAAGAGGGACGTCTTCTCTAATGCAGGTGAGAGCAACCTCATCATCAGCTACAATAGTAACCACACCTTCATTTTGTGGAAATTTGATCTTCTAGTGTAGGGTGGATGACACACCTCCTAGGGGATGGAACCATGGTTGGCCCAAGAGCAGCGTAAATGACACCAAAATGTCCAAGATTGTGAACTCTACCACTGACTCAATCGGCCCGACAGTGACAGTAGCAGTGAAGGTGCTAGTAACCTCCCATTTGGACTCATCATATGCTCTGATGATGGTTTTGCAGGGCTTTAAGTCTGAAAGCTGAACCCCTAGCTTGGGTAGCACCTTGAGTGGGCAAACATTAATGCCAAAACTGTCATCCACCATGACATAGGGGGTGGAGAAATTCATGATGTTCACCCTGATGAAGAGTGTTCTGTTGTGGCAGATTCCCTTGGCTAGTAGATCCGCATCAGAGAAAGTGATCATACTGGATGGTAGTTCCCTGTTTACCAGCTGACTCTTTATGCTGAAGGTAGAAGCAGAGGGAGAGATTATCATGCTTGAGAGTGCTTCGACGACGGCCAGTTGATGTTGTTGGGAGGATAACACCAAGTCCTAAATACTGATATTACCTTGCATCTTCTTCAGTTGCTTAACTACAACATTATCAGGCTGAGCAGCCTGATCAGCTGGCTGTGGAGCTGGAACATTTCTTGGACTAGCCTTGTCCCTGTTGGGCCTAGCCTCGGTCGGCTTCTTTTTGAGGTCGGGAGGAGTGAATACCTTGCCGCTACGAGTCATGTTACAGACTCGAGAGGACATTTTGTTGGCACCTAGCCCTTTTTGCTGCTTGGGTGATTTTGGTGCCGGCTTAGCTGCCTTGGGAGTCTTGGCTGACTTCCCCTTCTTTGAAGCCTGTGCTTCTGATGACTCTAGCTTGGAGGAATTCTGAGTAGCTACAGATTCATCCTAAGAGCTATCATACCATATGTCAATGGCACCAATGTCGAATCCACCACCAAGGCAGAATATAATAGCAGGCAACTGAATGTTTCCCTTACTGCTGAGAGGAGAAAAGGAGTTCAAAACTAGGGATTCTGACAACCCTAATTGAAGCATGTAAGTGCGGTTGGCTTTATGGTAGTTTAGCAGTGGATTTGTTTTAGTTGATGCCTTGGATTTTTCAGGATCTTCGATCTCACTAGAGTCAATGAGATTCTGGATGACCAGTCTAAGGGAGCGACAGTCATCAATGTTGTAACCATGGTGCTGATGGTAATGGTAATAGGTTTTAGTGTCCATCGAGGTTAGGGGTGGTGTTTTAAAGTTTGGTTCAAGTGGTTTGATGAGCTTGGCTTTAAGGAGACGCCCGAAAACCTTAGAAAGTGGCATTCCAAGATTCAAGAACCTCTTGGATGGGGTAGTGTTTTGGAGTATGGGGTTTAGTGTTTGTAGGGCATTTATGTAGTGAAGCGTTGGTGTTTGTAAGGCATTGGCGTAGTGGGGTTTTGGTTGCGTTTAGGTGTATGTGGTAGTTTTGGGTTTTAGAAAGGAAAGCTCCTTTTTCTTACCCTCGGTCTGCTCAATGCGATGTCCCACAGAGTAGATGTCCTCGAAAGTGTGGAAAGTCTAATACCTCAACTTATCCTGGTAAAGTGGCAGCGACCCCATGATAAGCTTATTGATCATGTCAGATTCAGATGGCTTCTGTCTAACCAGAGTAGCTTTGTCTATCCAATGATCGAAGTAATCCATGAAAGATTCATTAGCTTTTTGCTTAACCATTTCAAGGTCCATCAAGGTTACATCAAATCAGGATTTAAACCCGTACTGTTTACAGAAGGTAGTACAAAGAGGCTTCCACTTAGCCGTGGTTGCCTTGTTAAGACTGTGATACCAGGCCAGCGTTAGTCCCTCCAGTGAGATGAAGAAGAGTCAGACTATCTGATCATCCGACAGATTTGTGGTGCTCATCAGCATGGTGTATGTCTTCAGATGATTCTTTGGGTCCCTAACTCCATTGTACTTGGGAACATCAGGGAGCTTGAACTTGGCAGGCAGCCCCTTGATAGCTAGGATAGAGAACTCATCAAAGTCCAGGTCAGACCCTATGCCTTTGGTCTTCATGATAGTCTACAGCTGTTCTATCTTCTGCTCCAACACAGTGGTCTCAAATTTCCGAACATCATGCATATGGAGTGAGATGTCATCATCAATGTCTATGTCATATAGGTTGACACCTTTCCCCTTTTCCTTGATCAGAGCTGGTGGAGTGATGAATTCTGTAAGACTGAGAGTCTCTTATATCTGTTGTTACAGGAGAGTCTTAAAGTCATTATTCAGGAGCTTGGCCACAGATTGGTCAATGAGCTTCCGAACTACAGTAAGTGTGGCCTCATCTAATATTGAGGCAGCATGGGTAGACGAGGATGTGACATTTCTGGCATTCTATGAGTCTGATATGATTCTGTATATGACAGAAAGAGTTAGCATGGATGCATGAGTATGCACATGCGGTTGCGTATGGTGCATGTGATGTGACACGTAAGATGTATGCATGTCCTATACTAGGAAATAATGCAATGTCATGGCTGCAACAAAGCTAGTTAGCATGCGTATGCATGGGTGCACGTGATGTGTCATATAGGATGTATGCTTGACCTATGCTAGGAAACATCTAGTGTTATGGCTGCAATAGTGAAATTTGTTAGGAAATTGCATAAGTATGCATGTATGCGTGTTTGGTAGAAAACATGAAACGGTTAGCGAACACGTAGCATGCAGCATCATTCCCTTCCAACCCTATACCTTCATGAGATTTGGTCAATCTAAGTTCTCCTTTCCTAGGTAGGGATACTAACCCAAAGTTACACTGGGAACTTGAGGCACGATTCTCTCAATAGGGCAAGCAAAAGTTTTGATCGTTGCCCGATCATATAAGGGATTACGGTGAAAACCTAACAGCATTCGACCTAATCATATTGCAATGATAAGAGAATGCCGATGGAATTGGCATGAGGTTGTGTAACCAAATGGAATCATGAAAGGATTCCGACTCTTAGCAGAGCAATACGGGCATGATCATATTGTTATGATAAAAGTATGCCCATGGAATAGGCATGAGGTTGTGCAACCATACGGAATCATGAAAGGATTCTGACTCTTAGCAGAGCAATACGAGCATGATCATATTGTTATGATAAAAGTAAGCCCATGGAATAGGCATGAGGTTGTGCAACCATACGGAATCATGAAAGGATTCTGACTCTTAGCAGAATAATACGGGCATGATCATATTATTATGATAAGAGTACGCCCGTGGAATAAGTGTGAGGTTGTGTAACCATACG
>CANYBF010089599.1:0-13502 GCA_948192965.1 Dalechampia spathulata
CCATGAAAGAGTATGCTAATCAAACTTAAACCTAATTGCGTGCTTAGGAGCCTTCATTAAAATTAAACAAGTGAACATAATAAAATGGAACACTAATAAATTTGAAATCCTGAACCCAAACTCTGAAGAAATTCAGGCCGCTTCCCAATACGGGGAGGCCCGGGTTTTATTTCCTAGTTTTTCTAGTCATTCAATTGAATTGACAAAACAAACTGGGTGGCGACTCCACTTAATAACCTCGACGCAATCTTTCTAGGTTAAATAATAAACTATGGAATTGCGCCATTGAGAGCAAGCACCACGGCATCTCACGCCGAACAGCGTGCAGCGCTCCCGCGTCCAAGGCGCGCTACTCTTACACTGCTAATTCCTCATAATAAAAAGGATAAAGTTAGTATATCATGAATTTTTTTCTAAAATCCTCTTTAAAAGAAGAAGAATTTTAGTTATTAATTATTAATTTCATTTGGTCCAATTAGGCAGTCCAAAAGTGCTTCTAATTAATGTGTAATTCAACTCTAATCCATGTCATTTTTTAACCATGTACCACCTTATTCAAGCACTTAATTCTCCAACATGAGTCACCTTTTATAACCTATAGTCTACATAGTTGTTCATGCAAGTAAAAAATAGTGTGATTTTCCTTTTTACTTTAAGGCATTATGCATTTCTAGCACTTTAATTATACATTTCATTATGAACTTAAATGTTAACTATTTAGTCGCTAATAACCAAATACTACTACTGAAATTCAACTATCATCTAATTCAAGAATTGATTATGTTAACATGTCACAACCAACCAGTAAAACATACTCTTATAGAATGATTAATAAATATCATATTATTAGGAATCCATCAATCACCCTACAAGGGATCTACAAAATTTTTTAATTCGATGGAATATATCTAATTTAGAAATGCAATTAAAAATTTACTACTTATGTCACCTATTTATATAATATGTATATATGTTCACATAATTGTGGCACACACATGGTAGTTTTTTAGTGTTACAACTTATACACAAGCATGAAATATTTTACTGCCAACAATATGTATAGTGATAGTTGCATAATTTAAAAACATTTGCTAAGAATAAGCTATATATATCGCATATCATCATATCGCATATCACCATCATGAATCAACTATATTTTTTATGCATTCCATATGATAATATCGTAGCAATGATATATTATACGTCAATAAATTCAAAGCTACATTACATTCCTCTTTACTTTATTTTTGATTACACATTCGTTGCATTAGTCAGGCATCAATATAGCCACTTACTAATGCTAGATAAGGTACCAATATCATCATATGTTAATCTTAAATAAAAAGTACTAGCAAATTGGCAGACTTTCTTTTACTTCATACATAGAGAAACTTTATTTTTATTTATTTTTTGATGTAGACATCAGCTAGAAAAAGTATGCACTTTACATTGAATTATTTACATTATTCTCACATAAAAAAATGTCTCAATCAAAACAGTTACCTAGCTGCACCAACTTGATTATACATATATGTATTATTGGAAAGTAATATTTATCTAATCATTTCATACATTATATTTAACCATTTCAAAGCAACTTAAATATATAAATATACAAACATGACATCATATAGAAAATTTATTACCTAGGCAACATATATATTTTACTTAAGTGTTCCCTTTAAACATTCATCTATGCATGTCGAAAAAGAAACCACCATCCTATTTTCCTTCAAATAAATCACACTTGATTATCGAACACTCTACTAACTCAATAACATACATAACAATTAGCCTTCCTTATATAACTAAAATGTATTTAACTTACCAAATTTAATTAAGGGATAACTCTATGGCTTAGCAAACACCTTCTCCAAGCTTAAATAACCATGGCCTTACCTTCCCCTTTACCCAGTTTCCCTAAGTATATGGATTGTACTCAATTATTCTTTCACTCTTCAACCTTAAACTTTCATTAATAGAGTCATTAAAAAGTTAATCTCATTGCCTCACTTAAAAAAGGGTGATCATTCTCCTTTAAGCAACCAAGTTTATCTTTGTGTAGATCAATTTCCTTTTTTAGTACACCACCTAATTCTTAAGTCATTTTTTCACTTTATTAGCACTTATGTCAATTTAAAATATTAGTTCATTTTCCCACATTTCATTTAGTTAATGTGTAATCCATTTATACGTATAATATTCTAATGGAATTTCCTTAATCATAAAACATTATTCATTTTTAGAATATTCTCACTTTTATTTCACACCTTATTCCTATCATAATCACATTCTTGTATAACCATATAATTTACTAAATTGTAAGAAGAGTTAATATCCCCCTCATAAACATCCTTTTTTACTTTTTCACTACCCCTTAATGCTTTGCTAATAAAGTAAGTATTAAATATACATAATTTAATTTAAATATGGTAAATAATATTCACATATTCATGGGTAAGTATGCAAAAATGATAGTTGTCATAGTTAATATAAAAAATGCTCATGTAATGTTCATGTTCATGCATAATATCATTAAAATACACATCATAAACATAAGTGAAATTGTTCTTAATTACATTAAATTTTGAAAGAATCAAATAAAACTAACATAGGTACATCAATGTCCTCATATGTAATTTCATCAAACGTGTTCTTAACAAGATTAATCATGTTCTTATAAACCCTTTTTAGCATAAGGTTTCTACAACTTATCCTCTGATGAAATAATAATAATAATAATAAGCTCTTATAGGTGGGGCTTTCACTATGACCTAGAGTGAGCCTTGTGATGCATGGACTAAGGGCCCACTTGGAGAGAAAATGTAATCTTCTCGAGGGGCTACCTTAAGGAATGAGACGAACTCAAAAGATTAACAAGATGGAGTCACCACCATATGGTTCTAGATTTGGTTCAACTGACCCATAGCATGACTGCAAAATCAAACCATTTAGAGATAGGTTTAGGTGGTGAAGATCTATTCCCTTAGAGTTTCAATTTTGATTTTACCATTTTAGTCAAGTTAATTGTCCAAGGTAGGCGAGCATTCATAAGTATGAAACTAGCATATAATAGGGTATAGCATAGCAGCAATCATGGTAGATATAGCATGACAAGTATGATATGATAATCATGGCATAGTATCATGATATGATAATCATGGCATGAAACATGGCATATGCATGACATGTGAGATGATATAGCATAAGCATGACATGCAAGATGACATGGCATGGGCATGACATATGAAATGACATAGCATAGGCATGACATATGAAATGACATGGCATAGGCATGACATGTGAGATGATATGGCATAAGCATGACATGTGAAATGACATGGTATAAGCATAGCATGTGAGATGACATGGCATAGGCATGACATGTGAGATGATATGACATAAGCATGGTAAGTGAGATGACATGGCATACGCATGGCAAGTGAGATGACATGGCATATGCATGACATGTGAGATGATATGGCATAGGCATGACATGGTATAGATATGATATGTGAGATGACATGGCATAAGCATTATATGTTAGATGACATGATATAGTCATGGCATATGAGATGACATAGCATAGGCATGGCATATGAGATGACATAGCATAGGCATGGCATGTGAGATGATATAGCATAAGCATGACATGATATAGCATACATCATAAAGCAATGATAAAACAAGCATAGCAACACAGATGAAAATTAGGAATAATGGTCAAAGAAAAGGATTAAAGAAGATAAGGGATAAAAAATGAGATAAGGATAAATTATGTAAAATAGGGGAATAATGCTTAGTCTATAACCTAAAATCTTCATTGATACATAAAATTTAAGATATTAAGCAATATCTACTCCACTCGAGAAAAAGTTAACCTCGGACAGTATAAGCCAAAAATACATGAATGAAAATACAAAACATGAGCAAAATAATCATTAGTAGCAAACAAAATTTAGGACTAGATCAACTAATTAGAGATAGCAAAACATAACCAATTAAAGCCAATCATACCAAACATTATAAATAAGCAAATTAAATAAGCATTTAACTTGAAAAATTAATTTTAAAGCTAAAATTAATGAAATGTAATCAATGTATGATGAATTCATATCATTAGAGATACTGTGAAGCTACTAATGCTACTAAAAACTTCATTAATCAAGCGAAATCAAGTAGAAAATACAAGAAAATCTGAATTTTTGGAAATTTTAACATCTTTATGCACCACACATAGATGGATGTATGCAGCAAATAGGCTATTTATGGTGCATATAGAGTGATATGTATAGCACATAACTTTAAGTAAATTTATGACTATCACAGAACATTTAAGCAATAAAATAAGCTTCAATGCTAATGTTACATTCATGATTGAAGCCAATCATTGAAAAATAAACTAAAAATCACCATCCCATAAATAAATCAAGAAGAAAAGGAGAAGAGAATAAGTATTTAACTCACCAAATTAGGATTAGCTTCTAAAATCTTGATTCCAAACGTGATTAAGGATTTAAGTAGAATTAATTAGTCTTTAATCCTAGAATAATTACTTAATTAAGGGTTTAATTAAGTGTGAATGAAATTTGATAAAGTTTGGGCAAGTTTTATTAATTTAAAACCACTTTTCCATAAATACAAGGCTTGCATTTATAGGTAAGGGTCATGGGATTGAGGAAAACACATTAGCAATGTAAGATTTTAGAAAATTATGAGCCATATGTGCAGTATATAGTGCTATATACGTAGCATATAGCCCAGAAAAAGGCTATATACGCAACATGTACCAGTAGATGCCTAATATGATGTATGTTTAACCTATGTACACCACCTAATGTGAGTACATTGGTATGTATGCCATCAATCAAATAAGCATCATTTAAGGCATAAATACATGGTACCATATGGAGCATATTAGATTTGCTTGGGAAAAGGCCACCCATCATGCGTATATTTCCAAAACATGTATAGCATGTAGCACTATGTTCTCCGTATATTAGAAAATGTATGCTATGTGCTCCACCTTCCATAAGAAAAATGTAACATGCTCTTTATCTCTAAAACACTCAGAGGAGGCTTAAAGGCATGTGTGCAAATTGAGATAAATATCAAGGACATGTACTAAGCCAAATTGAAGAAACCTAAAGTTGTTATGCACGGGTGAAAAGTCAAGGTCAATAATTTACTTGCTGATTAAGATCACTTTGAGGTGATATAAGCAAAAGTCATTAAAATGATACCTAATCACCATATGACTTTTCACCCAAGGTAAAGGAAATACCTTATTAATGCTTGTATTGAAGCTCAATTCTTATACTGAGACTTGATGGATGCTTGTACTGTGGGTTGCAGAATGCTCATCCTGAGGCTTGCTATTATTCCATGAGAAAAATAAGATCCACTAAAGATGTATAAGTAATCCACTGAGGGACACTTAGTCAAGATACTCATGTTGATGCTTGTGACTCCACTGAGGAAGAAAACATGGTTTGCTAGTGATATCGAGACTCATAGCCTAATTCTAGCATTGGGAACCTAATGTTTAAACTAAAACTCATGAATTTGCTGAGGAATTCTTATTGAGAGCCTAATGCTCAGACGAGATGTTCAATGTTGATCAGGTGGCGCTCATACTAAGACTTATAACTCCATTAGGGAGAAAAGAGTATCGAATACTGCCATTGTGAGCCTAGTGCTCAGGAGAGATGATTAATCCTGATGAGGTAGTGTTCATGTTGAGGCTTGCAACCCAATTCTGCCACTAGGAGCTTGGTGCTCGGATGAGATGATCAATGCTTGATCAGGCCAATTACAGGACCAATGGCTTTACTATGAGGCTTAAAAATCACCTAAAATCTGAGTTCAGACGATTGCTGTAAGAGTTTAAAAGAAATGCATGAATTTTTGAGTATTAGTTTGCTACATTTTGACTGCTTTTTCAGATTTTTCAAACGTTGAGAGTCATGAAAATTAGATTTACTAGGGAAAATGAGCTCCAAAAATTCTAAAATTTTTGTAAGAAGCCTAATTCCATGAGTGTATCTTCATAAGCATATGGCACATATTAGTAGAGCATTATGGAGGCTGGTGCACACTAGCAAAAATTACTATATGTTGTGTATATAGTAAGCAGAATTTGGCCAACAATGAGGTTTTTCAGCAATTTCACTAGGGATTGGCCAATTTAAGCATTCATAGGCATGAATTAGACATAAGATTAGGTAAGAAGAAAGCAATTTTCTTAGCATAAACCTGAATGAAGCTAGTTTAAATGATACTTGAGTAGACATTTGACGTTTGGAGTAACACCACTGAGACTTGAGCCCGATAGTTCAAATGTTCCCCATGGATATGAGCATTTGTAAAGCTTTATTGAGGGTCAGCTAATATGGACTCAGAATCTATTGATCTATACTAATGACAAGCTTGATCATCAAGATGAGACATTCTTCCCAACACTGATGAGGGATGAGATTAAGTTCGAATCACCAAACACCACTCATATAAGTAGTTGAAGTGCATTAGTATGTTACTGATTCTACTAATCTAATATGCGTTTGATCTATGTAGATGCCTAGAGATGCCATGGTTGATGCCATGAGACTATTGATAGGATAATGTTGCTATCATAGTTTTTAGATGCAAGATGTCCAAGTAAGCACCTATTATTACTATGTTCATGATGTTTATGCATGAGTTCATGACTTATATGCCTATATGATCATGTTAATGTAGACAAGTGGATGCTTGAAGTGAGAGGAGTCAGATCGCTTTGCTTGGATAACTAAGTAGATAGGTAGAAGATTGCCCAGTTGATGACATGCCTAGAGTGGTACAACATTAAGGTCCCCGATAGTCCTAGTCTAGATGAAGATTAATTAGGAGATGATGATGCCTACAGTAGACATGATATCAGATTCCATATGCATGGTCTTGATACTCTGAAGCTTTTATATTAAAGCATAGGATAGAGTAGCATAGCCTAGCATGAAGGCTTAGTACACTCGAGCTATGGTGTATGAACATTACAAACCATCGACTGCTTGAACTTTGTATATTTTGGATTTAATAATGAAACCCAAAATGCTTATTGTCATTACTCTTCTACAAGAATATCATCCATTATACTTCTCTACTAAAACATAACTCATCTCTTCTTTTGTGCAGGAATAGATCATAACTCAATAATCACTCTCTGCTTTCTATACCCTTTCTTGCCAGTGGGGTGATAATGAATGGAGTCAATTAAGTGAGTTCAGACTCCAATATCTAAAGATTTTCTAGTAGGTCTTTATCAACATTGCTTTTCTGCATGCTGCTATGCAATATTAGGATCCAACAAACCATATCTTTTGGTTTGGACATATGGAGGTATGTTTGATGTACGAGGAGTTTGTCGTTATCCTTAGAGCCACATGTAGCATGATGGTGATGCTGATAGTGTTGGTGCCTACTGGTGAGGTTGTCTAATATTTGATTGGGGTTTTTAACATTAGCCCTATGAAAACAAGGTCACTATTAACTATAGAGAGCTCTGTAGATCTTACTGCTATCTTCTTACTATGCAACCATAAGCTGGTAACTACCCCTTCATGGCTGAGGGTAGCTGGATTTGGACTACTGAAATAGTTTCTATTCATCAACCTATTTAGGCACAGGATCTATGATTGGTCCAAGTGATAAACTAGATGGAGTAGGGTCCAATGATCATAGTAGAGATGATCTTAAGGCTTGATAGAGTGAGGCAAGGTCAGTCCAGATGCCTTAGTGGTAGTTTACTTCTACTGCATGTATGAATTATAAGCTGCCTTTGTAGGTTTTCAACTTAGAAAAATTGTATTTTTACCCTGATTTTTCATGAGTCACCTCTTGTAAGGTTTTCAACTAATCAGGCTACTGATTTTACTTTAGACCCAAACTTTTTCCTACAATACCCCCTTAGGTTTTTAACTCAGCGGGTCACTCTAATTTTTGTTTAGGCAGCCTTTTGCAAGGTTTTCAACTCAACGAGCTTTCTTTTATTTTTATTTTCTTTTTTTTCTTTTCTTTTTCAATTATAGATATGGCTTCAGGAGAAGCTAGGGAGCTTGGCACAACCAATGGGTGATCCATAAAGGTATACAGAGAGGCTACACCTTAGCAAGGCAAGGATGCTGGCATTCAATTGATGGGTTGAGTGGATGGGAGCCATCCTTTAGAGTAAAGTCAAGTGGACTTATCATTGGTGGTACATCTAGCATATAACAGTGAGGATATATATAGATTACATTCCGCTATCAAGATTCAAGCATGACATTCATTACAGCCTGATGAGAGTCCATCATCAGTATGGCCATAGATAAATTATTCCTCAACTTATAAAGTTTAAGGAGGATGATTGATATCTTGCTTCCTGGAGCACATGGAGAGGACTTGGCCTTGCTATAGGATCATGCTAGTAAAGATTCCATGAGTTGGATTTGCTATGGATGATGAGTTAAAATCAGCACAGAAGTCCCCTAATATGCATTAGGTTTAACCCTTATCATTGACCAATCCTCTGTGAGATTTTTTGATCATTTATTTTAACCCTCTCCTTTTGCTTTTAAGAGCTCTAACTTTTGCATAAGCCATCCAAGTGGATTTTTAACTCATCAAGCAATCATTTTTCTCTTTTATCTTAACTTTTGTGTGAGCTACCTATGTAGGTTTTAGCTCACCAGACTTCTCATTTTTATTTTGCTCTTCTTTTTGCCCTTTGCTTTATACAAAATACTTCTTCAGTTGGTACCCCATTATTAGACACAAGTGATATGATACTCTATATCAGCGTATGAGATTCTTCTTTATAAACTTGGTATCCTACTTTGCCCCCAGTTTACTATAGGATTCTGCCTCTACCCACTTAGAGAAGTAGTCTACAGCCGCCAATATGTATCAATGCCTATTAGAAGCATTAGGATGGATCTCATCCATGATATCGATTCTCCAAGCTGAGAAAGGTCATGGCATTATCAAATTCTATAATTCAATCGACAGTATGTGACTCAGATCTCTGTGAATCTAGCATTCATGACATCATCGTACAAATTATACACAATTTATCTCTATGGTAAGCGAGAAATACCCTTGGCATAGGATCTTTTTGTATAAGGCAAATCCATTCATGAGGGATCCATATACACCAACATGTATAGTTTACATGAGTGTTTCAATCTCCTTCCCTAATATGCATTGAAGTTATAGACCATCAACAATTCTTTTGTAAAGAACACCTTGATGCCAGGTAAAGTTAGCTACTAACCTCTACAAAGCTAGCTTATCAGTCTTGTTGGTTTCCTTTGGATAAGCACTGGTTCTCAAAAAGTTCATGATATCAATATACCATGGAATCTCATCTTACTGGTCTAGCACCATAACCATTCTCCTTCATAGCAAGGAATCCTTGACTACTCAATGAACACAGAATGAACTTGACACTGCAGTTGTTCGCATACTGAAGATAGTGTAAACAAGGGATCGATCATCTGATTCTCATCATGAAGAGTATGAATAAACTTGCATGAGCTAAAATTACAAATCATGAGCTTTATGTATTTAGCATAAGGCTTGAGCCTTTCTTCCATGACGTCCCACTCGACTGTGGATTGGTGAATGATAAGCATCAAATCACTGATACCTCCACATCTTGGGCACTGATCATTAGCAATAGTTTAAGCCTAAATAGACATGCTTCAAGTACAAATAGACATGCTTCATACTTAGCTATGTTATTAGTAACTAGGAAGCTCAATCACTTCGAGAGCATGATCACTTTATCCTCAAGAGTGATTAGCACAACTCTTATGCCTACACCTCTTTTGTTGACTGTGCCGTTAAAGTGTAACTGCCATTTCTAGACATCGACTGCCCTAAGTGTTCATCTAATAAGTTTAGTTCAAAAGTCTCAGAGTCATCCATTGGCTTGGATGCTAAGAATTCAGCAATCGCTCTGCCTTTGATCACCTTCTTAGTGATGTATTGCACATCAAATTCTGATAACAGGATTAGCCACCTGGAAAGCTTCCCTACCAGTAAAAGAGCCTCATATAAGTACTTCATAGGATCAACCTTGAAGATTGCTTAAACTTGGTATGATTGAAAGTAATGTTTAAGCTTCTTAGTGACCCAAACCATAGCCATGCATAGCTTTTCAATAGTGTTATACTTGCATTTTGTTGGCAACAACTTCTTACTCAAGTAATAAATATGCTATTTCAACACTCTGATGATTTATGTTCTCTTATCAGGGGTTAATTCTGATGCAATCTAGAGAAGACAAGGCTTGTCATCTATGCTAATTTTAATAGTTTCTATATGTGATGCATTAATGTCAAAACTGCTCATGCATAATGCCATCAGAATACACATTGAAAACATAAGCAAAACTATTTTTTATTGTATTAAACTTTAAAGGAATTACATCATCATCAAAAAGTATAAAAATTAGGACATCATCATCCTCATACATAATCTCATCAAAAGTGTTATTTATTAAGGTAGCAATGTCCTCATACACCCATATCCAAACTCTACAGCTTAGACTCCAATGTAACAACTATAGTGGATTTTGGCTTAAGGTGATTAGTGGTGAGATTAACAACATCACCAAAGACCTGGAAGTCATCATCAGGGCTGATGGTTAAAGAAGTAGTAGCAACCTTCTTGGATGCTGTCAAGGCTAACAAGTCACAGACATCATCAAAGATGGTAAACTACTAGTCAAAGAAATCATCCGAGTTAGGCGACTTAAGAGCATGATCATGTTATATCTCCCCTTAGAACAAGGCAACCATCTTGCAATCTTTTGGCTTGTCTGAAGTGTAGAGATCAAACCCAATGCAATATCTCTCCTCCTACATGGTTGTAAGGATATTAAACTTTATTGAACCTTACTAGTACTAGCCTAAACCCTTTCCAGGCATGAAGTTCATGTTATTCAATATCTTCTCCACAGCAAGACTAGGTTGGTATGAGTATGATTTAGGATCTCCGATGGTAGTGATTTGAAAAATAGTCATGAGAGGGACATCCTTTCTGATGTAGGCTAAAGCAACCTTATCATTAGTAACAATAGTAACCATACCTTTATCATGTAGAAACTTGATCTTCTGGTGCAGGGTGGATGGTATACCTCCCATTTAGACTCATCATATACCCTGATGATAGTCATAGATAGCTTCAAGTCTGAAAGCTGGATCCCAAGCTTGGGAAACACCTTAAAAGGATAAACATTGATGCCAGAACTATCATCCACCATGATATGAGTTAAAAAGTTCATGATGTGAACCTTGATGAAGAGTGCCTTATTATGACGAATACCCTAAACTAGTAAGTTTGAGTCTGAGAAAGTGATCATGCTAGACCTTAATTCTCAGTTCACAAACTAACTCTTTAGAGGCTGATGGAGAAATTCTCATACTAGAGAGTACCTTAATGATAACATGTCGATGTTTTTAGGAGGAAAGCATCAAAAACTAGATACTAATGTTAGCCTATATCTTCTTTAACTGCTTAACAAGAACATTCTTAGGTTAAGCAACCTCTTTACCCTTATCAGTAGGTTTCAAAGCTGGAGCATTGCTTGGACCAGCCTAATCCCTAATGGGTCTAGCCTTTATTGGCTTCTTTGAAGCATTTAACTTCTTCCCAATGTTGGGAGGAGTGAACACCTTACCACTTTGAGTCGTATTACAAACTCGAGAAGACATTTTATTAGCACCTAACCTCTTCTACTACTTGGGAGCCTTAGGTACTGGCCTGGCTACGTTAGGAGTCCTAGTTAACTCTCCTTTCTTCCATTTCTAAACCTCTACCATTTCAGACTTAGAGGAACCCTGAGTAGCTGTAGAATCATTCCTTAAATTATCATACCATATATCAATAGTACCAATATCAAACATATCGTTACGCTAAAAGTTGATAGTAGGTAGCTAAGTAATCTCCTTATTATCAAGGGGAGAGAAGGAGTTAAGAACCAGGGATTTTGGCAACCTTGATTGGATCATGTAGGTACAGTTAGCTTTATAGTAGTTAGGTAATATGTTTGTTTTAGTTGAAAGTTTAGTTTTCTTATGATCTTCGAGCTCATCCAAATCAATTAGATCCTGAATGACCTACCTAAGAGAGTGGTAATCATTGGTATTATGGTCATGATGTTGGTGGTAATGATAGTAGGTTTTACGTTTGACAAAGGTAGGCTCCTTATTCTTTAGCTCTTCGGTGTATTCAATCCATTAGCAAACATAATAGATGTCCTCAAATGTATGGAAGGTCTAATACTTTAGCTTATCTTAGTATAGTAGCAGTGACCCCATAATAAGCTTGTTGATCATGTCCGACTCAGATGGCTTATATTTAACCCGCATAGCTTTATCCATTCACTAGCTAAAGTAGTCCATGAAAGACTCATTAACCTTCTACTTTACCATCTCTAGATCCAATAGAGTAACATCAAAATGGGATTTGAACCCATACTGCTTGTAGAAAGTAGTTCAGAGAGGTTTCCACTCGGCCATGGTTGCCTTGTTGAGACTGTGATACTAGGCCAGCACTGGTCCCCCTAGTGAGATGAAGAAGAGTTGGACTATATGCTCATCTGACAAGTCTGTAGTACTCATCATCATGGTGTAAGTCTTAAGATGATTCTTTGGATCATTAACCCTATTGTACTTAAGAACATCTGGGAGCTTAAACCTAGGAGGTAGCCTCTTAATAGATTGGACTAAGAATTCATCAAAGTCAAGATTAAACCCTATCCCTTAGTTTTCATGATAGACTATATTTGTTCTATCTTTTGTTCTAAAGTAAAGGTCTCAGACTTACAAACATCATGCATATGGAGCAAGACCTTATCATCTATCTAAGCATCGTACAAATCAACTTTTTCCCCTTATTCTTCAGAGGAGCTAGCGGGATGATGAAATCTCTAGGATTAAGAGCCTCCTAAATCTGCTGCTTTAAGAGAGTCTTAAAGTCATTGATCAAGAGCTTAGTATGAGCGTCGGTTTCTGCTGGGGCCCAAAGCGAGGCTTGCGAAAGTCACAGACCGGGGACCGCACTTGGAGAAAAAGCACAATCTTCCTAAGGGGTTCCCTTAGGGAATGATGCGGACTCAAAAGAGTCACAAGGAGTCACCACCAAATGGTTCTGGATTGGTCCAACTGACCCATAACATGAGTGCTAGTTAAACCCTTCAGAGATTGGGTTCGGGTGGTGGAGATCTATTCTATGAGTTTCCAAAATCGATTTTGCCATTTTAGTTGGGATTAATTATCCTAAGCAGGTAAGCATACGAGCGTAAATATAAGCACACAGCATGACATGTGAATTGGTGTTGCAAGGTTGCACGTAAAATGACATATAAAGCTATATGGCATTTAGATGGCATGGCATATGCATGACATGTGATATAGCGATAAAAGTAACATGGCATATGCATGTCATGTGAGCGTGAATGACATATCATATGCATGATATGG
>CANYBF010089602.1:0-10020 GCA_948192965.1 Dalechampia spathulata
TCTCTATTGATATTCAAATACCTTCAACTATGTTATACCATACCCAACCTCCAAACTATGAACGCCTCCTAAGGAGGAATAAAGCATAGGAGTCAAAGTATAGTAATCCATAGTTAAGATAACCTTGATATCTCAAGTCTATGAATACTTGCACTATTGATATGAGTGAGATATAATTTCACAGACATAGATCAATTATCCACATGAAATCTCAATGGCAAGGTCTCCAATGAACTAGTACTATACTACTCATCCATATATTCACTTTAGACATCTCATGTCATGATGAATGAGAATCATCCCTAAATAGGAAGTGTAACATGTGCTGATCTTTCCATATTAATAATGTCCATTCTTATTAATACCATGATCATGGATATTTAGATATTGAACATTTGCATACAATAAGAATCTCATTCCATAAACTCTTTATGGATTCCTTTGTACTGTTCTAATATCATGGACTTCAATATGTAGTTTAATACTCCAAGTAAAACAAGTTCATGTAAAACATTATACTATATAATGAATAATGCCTCTATTAATGAAACGTATAGTTCAAATACACATGATGCTCTAGAGCATACACTAACATGTTGGGTATCAACAAAACTATTATGGAGCATAAAATTATGATCAGACTTGAGTTTAAGCTAGTTAAGCAAAAGTTACATTGGCTCCAACTAGAACGGGCTCAGAAGGTTAAAGAGGATATCTAAAAACTATTAGATGCCAAGTTCCTCAAAGTGTTTGACTATCCCAAATGGTTGGCCAATATGGTTCTGGTTCCCAAGAAAGATGGCAGGGCTTGGGTTTGTATAAAATATAGGGATCTAAATAAGGCATGCCCAAAGGATGACTTTCCTTTGCCTTGTATCAATATGCTAGTTGATAATGCAGCTGCTAGTGCTATATACTCCTTTACTGATAGGTTTTCTAGGTACAATCAAATCCTCATCGCTATTGTTGACAAGGTGAAGATATCTTTCATCATAGAATGGAGACCCATTGCTACAAGGTCATGTCCTTTGGCTTAAAGAATGAAGGTGGTACGTACTAGAGAGCCATAATAACCCTATTGCATAATGATTTGATGATGAAGTATCCCACTAGAATAGAGCATCCGACCACTCTTGACAGATTTCTCACACGGGTTGAGAAGTATGGGCTCAGGCTGAACCTAAAAAATTGCATATTCAGGGTGACATCTGATAAGCTATTAAGTCATGTTATCAGTCAAAGGGGTATAGAGGTGGTTCATGATAAGGTGAAGTCGATTTAATAGATGCATATTCCTAGAACTGAGACTAAAGTTAGGGGATTTCTAGAATAGCTCTAGTACATTAATATATTCATTACTAAGCTCACTACTATCTATGAGCCCATCTTCAAGGTTTTGAGGAAGAACCAACTTTTGGTTTAAGATGAGAACTACCAATTTGGATTCAAGAGGGTGAAGCATTATCTCTCTAACTTATCAATTCTATAGTTGCCTCACCCATGGAAACCATTATTGCTCTATCTAGCCTTAAAGGAGGAATCAGTGGATACTATGGCTGCTTAAGAGAATGAAGTTGGAATTGAGCATGTCATCTACTATCTGAGTAAGAAGTTATTACTAATAGAGTGCAACTATAACACTTTTAAGAAGCTATGCATGGCTAGGGTCTGGGTCACTAAGAAGCTCAAACACCACTTCTAATCATACCAAGTTCAGGCGATCTCCAAGGTCGATCCTATGAAGTACTTGTATGAAGCTCCTTCACTGGTAGGGAAGCTTTTTAGGTGGCTAATCTTATTATAAGAATTTGATATATGGTACATCATTAACAAGGTGATCAAAGGTAGACCAATTGCTTAATTCTTAGCATCCAGGCTGGTGGATGATTCTGAAACTCTTAACTAGACTTCATAAATGAGCACTTTAGGGTAGTTAATGTCTAGAAATGGTCGTTGGGCTTCAATGATGTAGTCAATAAAAAAGGTACAAGCATAGGAGTTATGTTAATCACTCATAAAAGTGAATTGATCATGCTTTCAAAGTGACTGAGCTTTCTAGTTACCAATAACATGGTTGAGTATGAAGCATGTTTGTTCAAGCTTAAAGCATTACTAATGATAGATGCCCAGGATGTGGAAGTGTTTGATGATTCAATGCTTGTCATTCACCAGTCCACGATCAAGTGGGATGTTCCAGAATAAATGTTCAATCCTCACACTAAATACATGAAGCTCATGATTTACAATTTTAGCTCATATTAGTTTATTCACACTTTGCATGATGAGAATTAGATGGTTGATACCTTGGCCATACTATCTTTAGCATGCAAGTAGTATTAAGTTCAACCTGTGTTCATTGAGTAGTCAAGGATTCCTTGCTATGAAGGAGAATGGGTTATGGTACTAGACCAATAAGATGAGACTCCATGGTTTGCTAATATCATGAAATTTTTATGAACCGATGCTTATCGAGAAGAAACAAATAAGACCGATAAGCTAGCTTTATAGAGGCTGACAACCAACTTTACCTAGCATCAGGGAGTTCTCTATAAAAGAATAGTTGATGGTCTGTAACTTTGGTGCATATCGGGGAAGGAGATCGTATCAGTCATACAGTTCTCGTTTATGTGGGTCTTATATGAACGGATTTGCTCTATATAGAAAGATCTTGTATCAAAGGTATTTCTGGCTTACCATGGAGACAAACTACATACAGTCTGTATGATGATGTCGTGAGTGTCAGATTAAGGGAGATCTAAGTCACATACTATCAGTTGAATTGTAGAATTTGATGATGTCATTGCCTTTCTTAGGTTAGGGAATCAATATCATGGGTGAGATCCATTTTAATGCTTTTAATGGGCATCAATACATGTTGGTGGCCATTGACTACTTCTCTAAGTGGGTGGAGGTAGAATCCTACAGTAAACTAGGGCAAAGCAGATTGCCAAGTTTTTAGAGAAGAATCTCATATGTCGATATGGGGTACCATATCACTTGGTGTCTGGTAATGGAGTACAGTTCCAAGGCTAGGTGGTCAATTTATTAGATAGATATAGGATCAAGCATCACTAGTCTTCTTCATATCACCCTCAAGCTAATGAGGGAGTTGAAGCGACCAATAAGACTATCAAGTGGATCTTAGCAAAGAGAGTGCAGACTTATAGAGATTGGCATGAGCAATTGCCATTTGCTTTATGGGGTTATAGAACCACTACAAGAAGGCCTACAGGTGCTACCCCCTATTATTTAGTTTACAGGACATAAGGCATATTGCCAATCAAAGTAGAGCTGAAGTCATTTTGGGTTGTTCTAGAAGCTTAGTTACCAGAGGCTAAGTGGAAGAAGGCTAGATATGAACAGCTAGTTGTTATTGATGAGAGGTAACTGAAGGCCCTCTATCATCTATAGCTCTATAAGAAGCACATAGCACATGTATTCAATAAGAAGGTCAAGCTTACTGCTATATGGGAAGGTGATTTAGTTCTGAAGAAAGTCAGATTGGCTATCCAGGACCCGTCATGGAAAGTTCAGACCTAACTAGGAGGGCCCATTCTTGGTTAAGAAGATCTTGTCCAAAGGTACTGTCTATGTCTCAAACTTGGAAGGTAATGAGTTCTTGGAACTTGTCAACCTTGACCAGTTGAAGAGGTATTTTATCTATAGAGTAAGGGGCAAAAAGAAGAGTAAAATAAAAATAAAAAGTCTGATGAACTGAAAACCTGTATAGGTGGCTCACATAAAAGTTAAGAAAAAGAAACATGATTGCTTGATGAGTTGAAAATCCTCTTGGACAGCTCATGCAAAAGTTAGAGCTTTTAAAAGCACAAGAAGAGCATCAAAATAATTGATCAAAAAATCTCGCGTGGGACTTATTGATAACGGGGGGTTAATTCATATGCATATCAAAGAACTTCTATGTTGGTTTTAATATTTTTCATGGAAATGTTTTACCTTAATGCAAATGGAATGCATGTTCATAAACAGCCATAAGTATTATTAGTTTCAAACACAAAGCCTTATCTTTCTTTGTTGTATATAATTTTATTACCTAACAATTTGTACAGTATAGAATCCTAAGTGCAGCATAGCACCTACAGCCTATACTCATCATCTGTAGTAAATCTAACTCCAGGGATCTTTGCTGGCAAAATTCTGCAATGAGGCTAGATCCTCTCTATGTGCTCCAAGAAGTAGGACATCAATCGTCCTCCCTAAAACTTAGTCAGCCGAAGGATAGCCTGTCGGTAGTCGTATTGACAATAAATTTTGGCAAGACTTATTACACCCATAAATAGGGGGTTAGTAGGATGAGAGTATAAGTTATAACTAAAGAATTGATGGCATAATATGTAATTTGAGGAAAAATGAACTTAAGCTTATATTAAGTTACACAAGCATAATCGGGTCAAACGTGGAGGGTAAATAGTACGTATTTGAGTCGAGGAGTATGATAGGATAGAAACTAAGTTAAATATATGAATTAAAAATATTAAAGTTAAATGCGCTTGAAAGTGGAGGATGGGTGACCTCCTAGGGAAACGCATGATTTTCAATTACATAAGCTGTTTTAGATGATTTAAGCTATGGAATCTTATCCGGAGTAAATTGGGGATTCTATTAAGCTATTTGGAGGTGGTTGGGATTAAAATATAGTTAAAGATATTAAAAAGGACATAAATGGTATTAATGGAATTGTTTAAGGGTAAAGTTGGAAATATGGAGAATTTGTAGAGGTAATCTTGGAAAGCCTAAATTTAAGGACTAAATTACTGATAATTAAAGTTGAGGGATTGATTTAAGATGTTCTAAAGTTTATGAAGGGACTTGTTTGGTAAAATTGAAAGTTAAAGAGCTAAAGTGTGATTTCTCATAAATTTAAGGACTAAAGTGGTACTTTTTCCAACTTAAAGATTTATATTTATTATATTTATTAAATTAAGTGAGAAATGTGAGGAAAAGGGATAGAAAAGTCTAAACTTTGGAGAGGAAAAGAAGAAGAAGGAGAAAAGCATCTTAGGGTAATTTCTTAACCATTTTTCATGAAATTTTTTAAAGATTTTCATAAAAAAAAGGTAGTAATTTTAAATTCTCTATCATTTGGTATAAGTTTTATGCTAGGAAAGTTAGTGGAAGTAAGTAAGAGATTAGGGATTTTTGAGGATTTCTTGATTAAGGTAGATTTAAGTTGATTTTAAGGTAGAATACGCTAGAATAACATGTATTTACTATGAATTAAGCTTTGGTTTAAATTAAAATGATATGAAATGACTTTAATGGTGAATGAGGAATTAGGCCAAGCATGGGTTCTTTATGGAAATTTAATTTAGTTTGATTAAATGATGGATAATGGAAGGAAATTTGTTAAAATTTATGATTATAATAAAAAATATGAAAGAATGGAAGTGAAATGATGAAAATGTATGCTTGTATATTCAATTAAAGAGGGGTATGCATATAGGTGAAGGGTTTGATGAGGAATGAATGTGTTTAAGTATGAATTAGAATGAAAAATGATGATTTAAAGTGTTAGAAGATAATAGAATTCAAGAAAAACCAATGTTATTTACGAAAGACATTTTTAGCTATTATAGGTTTTTATGGTATTTATCTTGTTTAAATGTATATGATGATGGAAATGATGGAAATGTGTTTTAATAATTGAGAATGTATGATATTTGATGAATAAAGTTTAAAATTTTAGGTGGATAGGGTATTGGAGGAGTAAATTGTTGTATATTATGCTTAATTTAAGATTTGGTATTATATATTATGAATTATGTTAGAATGTGAATTGAATATATGGAAATGATGTTTTGGAGGAAGGGAATTGTGTTTTCTATAGGTGCATTTGTAGATTTGGAAGATGTCATTTTGAGATGTCTGAATTACAGGTGGAATTCTGCCAAACTTTTGTAATTTAGATAATTAGCTAAATAAGGTGAAGAAAGGGGTTTGAAGATGATTGCTATGGCAATTTACTTTAGTATGATGAATGGAAATGGAAAGTTGAATTTAGGTATTATGTAGTTTTTATAGTAGTTGAAAAAGCTAGGTTATAAAGCTTATTCTGATAGTTCTGTCACATTTTATTATTACAGCTGAAGGAAATAAAGAAGTGAAGAAAAGAAATAGAGGGAAGTGGAAAAGAAATTCCATTAGAGGTGCATGCACAATAAACATGTTATGTATTTACTTTAAAATGATTTTATCTAAAATGGTTGATTAATTGTCTATTTTCTACAATCAACTACAAAATAAGTATTTATGTGGCATAAGGATTATTTATTATAAAAAAAATGTGCTTTACTTAGCTATTGATTTATGAATTTATTCCTTATGATTTTATTATATTTGATATATGATTTAATAAGAGTTTGAAAAATGATTTTATTTCATAACCGGTAATAGACAGATTACAGTGAGACAGATAAATGATGATGAGATATTCTTTATTTGGTCGAAGGTTAAGATATTTGGTCCCTCCCCAATGAGAGGTGTGCATGCTATAGTATATGATCACCAAGGGATGGGATTGAGACCCATCTCCCATCCAAGTTACAGTGATTCGTTGTTGTAACTTATGATCCAGACAAATGAGATTAGCCACCTTCGGGGTAGGATTGAGACCCATCTCCCATCTGGGTTATAGGTTTCCTGTAACTTGTGATAGAGGTAACGGATGAGACAAATAATACTCATGGTTTAATTATAATTAAGATTAAATATTTGATTTACATTTTTATATAATATTTTATTTTATTTATACATTGTTGGACTTTATTTTACATGATAACATTGTTTCTATTATAATACATGATCACTTTATTTCTTGAAAATGTTATTTTATTATTATATCTTTATTTATTCAATAAAAAGGGGATTTGATCTTGCTTTTAATAATGTTTATTTTATATTCTTTCTTAATTTTTGTTTATTGTGCACCACTATGGTCATACTCAGTGTTCATTTTATCGAACACAGATTAGAGAAGAGTTAGAAGCTAGGCCTAGTCGAGATTTGCACCTGGCAAGTCAGAGCTGTTAAGAGGGATATTTTAGGTATCTATCATGTTATGTATATTTATATTAAGTATGATGCAAGTATAATACTAACATAATACCCAGAGACATTGAATTTTATTTATATATCTATTTAGTATTTTGGTTTTATATATACGTTGTTTAAGTTAATGAAAAATCGTATGACTGGATTTCAAATACGTCATCACCTATATAGTATTTTATCATGCAAGAATTTTATTGGATTTTATGAAACTTCTTTTTGAAAGCTTTTATTTTAATGATATTGAAATTTTTAAATTGCCTCATTTTCACGATCAAAAATACAACCAAAATTTGTATACCGCTACATTTGATTAACAATTTTAATATTACTTTTAATACTTTTAACCTATAAAAGAGGTTGAAAATCAATTTTTAACATCCCTAATGATATGTTTAATGAATTTTTATGTTGAAGTGAAATCTGTTAAGCATATTATGGGAGCATGTCATGCCTTATAAGAGGGGTAAGGTGTGACAAGACTGTAATGAGTGCAGTATAAGAATCACGGTAGCAGAATGCAGTCTATGTATGTCCTCACTATCATATGTTGTATGTGTTAGCAAGGACAGGTCCATCTGACCTTACTCTCTAGGATGGCTCCCCTCCACTCAATCCAGTCATTGAATATCAACGTCCTTTCCTCGCTGAAGGTGTAGCCTCTATACGTATGGCTATGAGATGCGTACATCTATAGGTCACTGTCACATCTTGAAACAAGCATACACTTTGCATTCATAACTTGAATGAAATGTCTTGTTGTATAGGTTATTGGTGTGTTAATAATGTGAAATTATGATTATGATGATAAGTATATGATGAGATTACAGCTCAAAAGTTGAAAATTAGAATTTTGACGAAAACCACTGAAACAACTCCTAAATCATGACTAATTGATGTTTTTGATGGTGAAAACACTTAGTATGATTAATTAAGTTAGCTCAAGATGATTGTTTTAACATGAATTAAATATATACAAATTTTGAAAAATTTGAATTAAAAATTAATTATGATATCATAATTGAGTGATGATGATGTAAGCATGATGAAAGTGTATGAGTTAAATTATGATTTTTATGAATTAAAAAATGAAAAATTATGAATTAATAATGTATTAGTAAAACTATATATTAATTAATAAATAATAGAAAAGTATAACTAGTAATTTTATTAATGATGTTATAATGATATCATAAGTTGTAAAGGTGATATCATAATTATGATTACTTTTAAATTATGATATGTAAATAGATAAATAGAAAAATATAATTGAAAATAGAATAAGTTAAAATAGATTTAAAATAGCATATTACAATTTAAGTGAGATTGGTATTTGGAAAAGTGTATAGGTATTTGAAAAAGTAGTTTTGGATTTTAGTGTTAGTGGATGGAGAAAGAAGGTTAAGTATTGTATTTTATTTGATTAAGGAAATTGATGGATGGTATTTTAAATTAATTATGGTGTATTAGAGTATTAATTGAGTGTATAAATGCAAAATTTAAGGTTTGTATTGGTGGATTAAAAAAATACAATTACATATCTGTATAAGGGTTAAAAAGTGGTATCTAAGAGTATACGCTAGGGTATATGCCACCATTTTCCATCCCCACTTCTTTAATGTTATTAGTGGGTCTCTTATCCATCATTTAATCATTTTGTATCCTTCTTACATTGCCTTGACTGAAACAAAGCCATCCATTTCCTTCCATTCTTACCTTATATTCATCTTTCCTTAAGCTTTCTTTTCATTTCTCTTTGAAACAAAAATGAAATTAGCTCCTTTACTCTTTTATTGCTCTTCAAACCTTCACATATATTGTTAGAACCATATGTTTAGATCAATATTAAGTGAAAATAACTTCATTTACTTGTTGTTCAAGTGGTGATCGAATGCTTTTCTCTTCTTGCCTTCAAAACCAAAGCCAATCCTTAAAGAAGTTGGAGTTTTACTAGTTTTTCTTCCACTTTTGGGTTTGAATTTATTCAAGTTCCAGCAAGATACTTGAGTGGATGTTAAGGTAAGGTTGAAATACTTTTTGTTTTCCCTCTTTCTTATCATGACCAAAGCCTTTCTTTGAGGATCTTTCAAGTTCATGACCAAAATCATGAAGAATCATGATTTCTTCTAAAAACCAAAACCTTATCTTGTATACTCACTTTGTTTTATGTTTGATCTAACTCTTTTAAGTACATGCATGTTATTTTAAGGTGGGCACCAACTTTAAGGAGGTCAAAGAAGTGAAGATCTATTAAATCTGTAGCAAAATACAAAGGATATCAACTTTAAGTTGAGATTTAAGTTGTTGGGTTTAAAGGTGAGCTTGGTAAGTATGATTTAGTATTGGATCTACTTGATTTATGAATTTTTGGTATGATTTAAGTTTTAGCAGAAACTTTTGAAGTATTTTTGATGGATTTTGGTTGATATTTTAATGGTTATATGAGTTAGGCTTGTAAAGGACATGAAATAAAGTGGGTTATGATTATGTGGGTGTGTTTATGTTGAGTTCTTCACCTTGGCCAAAATATTCAGGCAAAATTTTAATGGTTGGTAAGTTTAAAACATATTTTTAAAGATGATTTACTTAAAATAAAAGATTAATAGCAAAGAAAGTGGTGAAATTAAGGCTTAAGATAAGTTAATTTGATGATTTAAGGCTTAATATCATTTTAAGTGTATATGTGTGAGCGCCGGTTTCTGCCGGGGCCCAGAGCGAGGCTTGCAAAAGTCACAGACCGGGGACCACACTTGGAGCGAAAGTGTAGTCTTCCTAACGAGTTCCCTTAGGGAATGATACAGACTCAAAAGAGTCGCAAGGGAGTCGCCACCGGATGGTTCCGGATTGGTCCAACCGACCCATAGCATGAGTGCTAGTTAAACCCTTCAAAGATTGGGTTCGGGTGGTGGAGATCTATTCTATGAGTTTCCAAAATCGATTTTACCATTTTAGTTG
>CANYBF010089606.1:0-99357 GCA_948192965.1 Dalechampia spathulata
GAGATGATGAGACGAGAATTTGGAAAGTATATACGGGTGAATATGCTTACCTCAGAATTTGAGTTATACGCTACAATAATTACATTTTATTGATATGTGATTTTACGCTTCCCTGTAGAAATGATTTTTACCATATTGTTGTGAAATTCCCTGTACTTCACTATGATTATCATTTCATACTTGCACACATTCATGTTAAACTGGAATGGATATTATGGTTACGGAAATACGTGAAGTATTTACGATGCTGTGAATGAGAAGTAGAGTTAATTCCAGGTATTACAAAATATTGAGAGGATAATTTTAGGAATTTTATATATGGTTGAATATGCTTACACTGGGATCTGAATGGTACGCTACGTTAAATGAATAGTATTGAGTTATGATTTTATGCTCTCACGTAATAATGATTTTTATGTTATTGTTGTGAACTCCTATATACTTCAATATTATTAATTGTTGCATTCATTAATTAGCGCCACTGAGTTTTACTCAGCGTTTGTCAATTGATAAACGCAGGTCCAGGCACATCAGAAGTTAGAAGGGGTTAACGTTAGTTGTTGATAGTGCGGTACGCGACTCCGGTGATTCCTACGAGGGTTGCCATACGGGGACTTAATTATGTGGACTCCTGCAAGAATTGTATATATTGCTTATGCTCTTTTCATTTTGGCAGTAAAACTAGGTTGTGTTATGTTGACTACTACCTGTTGATGTCACTGAGGATAACTGTCGTCATGTATATATTTATTTTCCACTACGTGTTATACTTACCTCAGTGTTGTTTCTTATCTCCTCGAGATATGTTTGAGTATTAAGATTGGAGAAAAATTTCAATTGGCATATTGGTATATTATGGAACGATAGGTTATTTTGTGATTGTTTTCCCTTGTAATGAAATTTTGGAACTCGAGAGTGGAGTTTCAAGGTTTCATTACGGGACATGTCGCTATATGAGGTGTGACATTTTTATTATATTATCTAATTTTTATCTAAATACAATTTGTTCAAAAATAAACACTATTAATTTTATGTATATTTATTATTTATTATTTATTTTATATTTTATATTACATTACCTAATTTTTTAACTAAATAAATTTTATTTATAGATAAATACAACTAATTTAATTTGTACTTATTAATAATAATTATTTTTTATGAGATAATTTTTAAAATTATAAAATATTTCACATTTTAATATATAGTTTAACATTTTCAAATTCATACTATAAAATTCAAAAGAAATAGATTGATAAAGCATATATTTCTCAAATTTTTAATTAATATTATTAAAATATAGAGGAACACGTAAAATGATAGTTTTGTTATTACTTTAAATTTATTAAAATTAATTTAAATTTTATTTTAATTATCAAATACTAATAATTTTAATTTGTAATTAATTTTTATCTAAGAAATCTATTTAAAATTAAATATAAATATGAATTACTTTTATTATAAATGATTAATTTTTAGAAAATAGAATTTCATTAAATAATCTAAATTGTTAAAACTAATTTAATTTAATTTTAATAATTTAACAGTAATAGTTTTTATTTATAATGATTGATTTTTATAATTAAATTATATGAAGAAAAATAATATTTATGAGGTATTTATCAAAATCACAAAATTTTATGTATTCTTAACATATAACTTTTTCAATTAGAATCATATGATTATTTAAGATTTATATAATCTGATTATCTAAATTATTAAAGTTTAGAAAATACTAATTATATTATATTTATAATAAATAATTTATATATTTTATTTTATTTTAATTATCTAATATTAATTATTTTAATTTATAACAACTATGTTTTATAATAAATTATATAAATAAAAATATTATTTATAATTTTTAAAAAATACGAGATATATATTAAAGTTATAAAATATCACATATTGTCAACTTATGATTTAATTTTTTTAAATTCATACTATAAAAGTAAGTAAAGTATATTTATTGAGAATATCTCTCTTGATTTTTTAAACTAATATTTTCTTTAAAAAGAGAATAAGTAAAAATAATGATTTTATTGTCATAGTATATTAAAAGAGAAGGAGGTAAGAGAAAAGATAATTCTACGTTTCTCATAAATTTTATGTTTTCTAAAAGATTTTATCTGTTGGCTACTAATTATTTTACATTTTATATTATATTATTTTATATTTATTTAAAAATAATTAATTAATTTATATTTATTAATTACTAATTATTTTATATTTTATATTATATTATCTAATTTTTTACCTAAATAAATTTTATTCAAAGATAAATATTACTAATTTTATTTATATTTATTAATTAAGAATTATTTTATATTTTATAAGATATTTATTGAAGTTACACAATATCTCACATCATTAATGCATTGCTTAATATTTTCAAATTTACATTATTCAAAGATTAATTAAGCACATCTTTATCAAATTTTTGATTCATATTGTAAAAAGGAAGAAGAATAAATGAAATGATAATTCTACTATTCTTCTAAATTTCTTAACAATAATTTTATTTTATTTTAATTATCTAATAGTAATAATTTTAATTTATAATAATTAATTTCTATATAAAAATTTTATTTAAAATTAAATATAAATATGAATTATTTTTATTATAAATGACTAAAAAAATAGAATATAAAATTATTAAAAATAATGAATTAAATAAATGATATTAATGTATAATTTATGTTATAAAATTTGAGTATTTATTACAAATAAAAGTATTATTAATTCCGAAGATGAAGAAAGGGCGTAAAAGCGCGTAGTAGAGAAGGGCGTAAAAGCGCGTAGGTAGATAAGGCAATTGAGGGTTGCACCGCTGACCTTCACCCATTGCCCTGCCGACCAACAAGGTTGCAATGCAGAGTACGTGACAATCGTTCTTTATTCTAATTTTCGGACGGGAAAATGTTCCGAGGAAAGTTCAGCTGAAATTTCGACCAATTCCTGAATGGATAAAAGAACTCCAGACTGAACCTTGTCTAATTACACTTATTTCTCTCGTGCTGGAACGAGCATCCTTCCTTCTTATATATTCTGCTTGCATGGCAACCTTTGCTAATATTACTAATCATTTTCCTGCAATCATCCTTATTGGACCCGGAAAAAGATGGCGTCTACCCAAAAATCTTGCTCAGCCCGATAACGAACCTACCAATACCTCAGGTTCCCAATCTCAGGTGATCATTGATGTCAACCCAGCTAACACCTCCTCTGAAATTGATCCAAACAGCCTCCCTTTGCCTGTCAACGAGACAAATCACCAACAACTTCAAGAATTAGATGGTGTTACCCGTCGACGACAACAATTCGGCTTAAAGAATTGTTTCTATTTTGTATTAAGAGCTTCTCAGAATCTTACTGTTGCCCTTCTTCTAGGTTGTGCCGTAGTTTCTCTTAGCCTTGCAATTAAGAAGCACGGACTGAAAGAAGGCTGGTATGATGGAGGCAGCTTCTTCGTTGCCACCTTTATTATCATCTCGGTCTCTTCTATCAGCAACTATATGGATCATAGACAGACGGATGATGGGTTATTCATCGAAGGTGATTCCTTGCTGACAGATGGATCTGATATGAGAGGAGGTAGCAGCTGTTTTGAAGTGAACACTGATCAAAACTCATATCTGTGCTGCGGCACGAAGGTTGCTGATGGCTATGGAAGAATGATGGATACATCTATTGGCCTGAACGCAACGTGGGGAGAAAAGATGAATCCTATCAGCCGGGATACTGATAACCTCATCATTGATAGGCTTAATAAGCTCGCCTCCACAATTGGCAAGTTTGGCATGGTTGCCGCCTTCCTTGTTTTTGTGATCTGGTTGGTACGGTACTTCACAGGAAATACGAGGGATAAGGATGAACCCAGAGATTTCAACATGATCCAGATGAAAGCAACTGACATATTGTATGATGTGTTTGAAATGCTAGCGGCGGCGGTGACTGCACTGGTGGTTGCAACTCCGGAAGGTCTAAGATTGGCTGTGAGGCTAGCTCAGGCTTCTTCTATGAAGAGAATGATGGCTGATCAAAAAATGGTGAAAAGAGTTAGCGAGACCACGTTATCAGCTTACGACAATCTGTATAGACCGGCTTCCAACGAGCCTGGTAAAGGTGATGGAGGTATCGTTAGGTCAAATGGAGCAGCAAGCTTCTTCTTCTTCAGTTACCCTATATGTGCTTGTTTTGATGGCACCAGGGGCTGTCCTCAGCACAGCATGTAGCTCCTACAAACAAGATCCAGATTCTGATTTTGAAGGAAAAGCCCTTGTTTCATGGGGCATCGATGAATTGCAAATAGATATCGAGAAACTGAAGCAGAGTATCATTCTCCAAATCTTGAATTCAGAAAAGAAAAGGAGCGGAATTGTGATAAAGAAGAAGCTTGACAACACGTTGCATGTGCACTTGAAAGGAGCTCCGGAAAAGATGCTCTTCATGTGCACGAGTTACTATGATGCTTCTTCCGGAAAAATGAGCCATATAAACGATCATCGAAGAAAGATAATGAAGGAACTACTTCACGGAATGGCCGCTAAAGGCCTTCGCTGCATTGCTTTATCTCATAAACAGATATCAGAAGAAGAGTATCAAGAAGCAATAAAAGAGAAAAAGCTCCAAGAAAACAGCTTTACCCTACTCGGTATTGTGGGAATGTCAGGCCTATGTCGACTGGAAGCACAGAAAGCTGTGAACTACTGCCAAAACGAGGAGCAAACGGAGAGAGCTGATGAAATGTGCACTCCTTTTGAAAAACCGCTCATGGTTGGGAGCCTGGAACAGGAAGGCCAGGAGGTCGCAGTCACCGGAAATAACATTAACGTCAACGATGCTCCAGTGTTGGCAGAAGCTGATATTGATATTGGACCGTCGTTAGGTATTCAAGGCACTGAAGATATCATCATCTTGAACGGTAATTTCGAAACAACACCTGGGATTGCGACGTGGGGAAGGCATGTTCTTTTTAACATACAAAAAATTGTTCAGTTGCACCTCACCAACAATGTTGCTGCACTTGTGCTCAATTTATCGACAGCGATCTCATCTGATGAAATCCCACTAGAAGCTGCAAAACAATTATGGGTGAATTTGATAATGGACACACTTGCCGTTATTGCACTTGCTTCAGAAAAACCATCCGAAGAGTTCATGGCTAACAAACCACTAATTTCCAGAACCGAACCACTCATAACCAACAGAATGTGGACGAACCTTTTAACTCAGGCTTCGTACCAGATTGTTGTCTGCTTGACACTGTAGTTTAAAGGAAAAACCATGTTGGGTGTGTCAGAGAAGGTCATTAACACCTTGATCTTCAATACATGCGTTCTTTGCGAAATATTTAACATGATGAATGCAAGGAAGCTGGAGGAGAAAAATGCTCTGAAGGGGATACATCGAAACAAGTTGTTGCTGGCAGCTATTACTGTAGGCATAGTATTTCAGGTAATTATTGTGGAGTTGATGACCGAATTCACAGGTGTAGTGAGGCTGGATTGGGTTAACTGGGGGGTAAGCATTGGGTTGGCAGCTTTTACAGTGCCGGTGGGTTGGCTGGGGAAGAGCATTCCCCTTCCGGAAAAACCAATGTTCAGCTATTTCCTAGGATGGCAGTAGATATTTATGTAATATCTCTTGTTTACCACGAGGGTACCTGAGCTCTCATGTTTAGGTGTGTTAGAGCAATATTTGGTTAATAATGCGCAGGTGATAAGGTTTGAGCTTTGCATGGGTGATGTTTGGATTAAGTGTTATAATTAGTAATATGCCAATTGTCTAAACCCACTCATAAAAAGATGATCCCTTTTCTCCACCTTCGCGTCAATGCCATTGGCATTAAAAACATGAATTTGTTCTCCATATCCGCACTCATAGCATGCCATACGGACAAATTTAATTCTGTCATTTCTTATAACTTTTTTAAAATCAATTTTTATTTAATTTTTTAGTAAATAATAACATTTTTAACTCATGAACATCCATTTTTATCTAATTTTAAATAAATTAAATATATATATAAATTAAAATAAATTTAAAAAATATAATCATAAAATTCAATGTGATTAAAAAAATATCATATTTTATATTATTTATATCATATAAAATATTAAAAGTCAATAAAATTAATGAAATAAATATTAAAGCTGAAATTTATTAAAAATTTATTCAAATAAATTACATATTAGATTTACTATTAAGAAGCCATCAATAAAATTAATTTATAATATAAAAATATAAATAAATTTAAAATATGATTTCATTAATGATGAAATATTTCCAAAAATAAACTAAAATACCTTCTTAATTTAATTTCGTTACTAACTATATTATTTTAATAAAGGAAGGGAAATTTTGAAAAGTATAAAAAATAAATCATTTCTTGAAAATTTGCAAAAATTAATGAATTTTCGAAAAATTTTACAAAATATTGTAAATCGTAGAAAAAAATAATATAAATTTATAGTAAAAAATTATTATTATGTTATTTTCAAAATAAAAGGTAATATTAAATTATTTAGTAATTATTGGGAAAGGCACCTCTATAATTTACCAAATAACTATAGAAACCATTAGTTACTGAGAGAAATTCTTGGATTATTTCCTCTTCCCCCTGATTGCTGCTGTCTGTTCTCTCTTCCCTTTCTTCAGTTCCCAACAGGCTTTCTTTTATCACCGGAAAATGCCAAAACTGATATTTGTTTTGGTCACAGACACTCAACACCATACATAACAGTAGTGGAAGATGCATGCCACACGTGTGTGGCCTCTATATTCAACAGAAAAACATACTCTGGTGTCATTTCCCTCTATAAGTAGTAATCATCTCGTTCGACTTCTGCATCAGGGATTCATCTCTCTCTCTTTTGCTAATGGCTATCGAGGTCGGTTCTTCTTTCTCTTTCAATTTTTTGTAATAACCCATTTCTTTCTTTTATGTTATTATTATTATTAGATTATCAATTCCAATGAAAAGTTCTGAAATTAAGAATTAATTTGAGGTCATGATTTTGTTGCAGGCATGGTTCATGGACGAAAGCAATGAAGATCAAAGGCTGCCACATCGTAGCCACCCGGAAGAGTTGGTTCCGATGGAACACTTGGCTGGTCAGTTCTTATCTAATCTCTTCTTTCTTTCTTCTTTGGTTGCAATTCTGTTTTGTTTTAGCATGACTGAAAGATGTTGGATTTTGAATAGATTTGGGAGTGTTGTATTGGCAGTTGAACCCTAAGGACTACGAGAATGACGAAGAATTGAAGAAAATCAGGGAAGCTAGGAGATACAATTACATGGTATTTAATTGTTTTTGTTCAATCGAATTTATCAATTTAATTGTTTTGTAATCTTCGTGTTGCTAGGCTGTCACTTGCATTTGCATGTAGAGTCTTATTTGTTAATCAAGATTGTGCACCTTTTGAACTCGAAAACTCACCAATAAGGTCTCCTCCTCCAGTCATTGAAATTTTTTAATCTCTTTATTGGATAAAAGGATGGTCTTATTATGAATTTTTTAAGCTTGTTCAAATATGTATTAGCTGATAAGCCGAATCATGTTCATTGGTAACCATCATCATCTTTTCCATCTGCAGGATTTGCTTGATTTATGCCCTGAGAAGGTTGCTAACTATGAGGAGAAGCTGAAGAACTTCTACACAGAGCACATTCATGCTGATGAGGAGATACGTTACTGCTTAGAAGGAAGTGGGTACTTTGATGTTCGAGACAAGTATGATCGTTGGATCCGAATCTGGATCAAAGCTGGTGATCTTATCGTACTCCCGGCAGGAATCTACCACCGTTTCACCCTCGACACCGGCAACTACATCAAGGTAATACTCACAACAACAACAACAACAGAAATCAAAATTGCGCCTTAAAATGCTTCATGAACTATAATGAGACAACCTCTTTCTTGATCAATAAAAGTATTCATCTGGTTAAAACAACATGCAGCTGGTGAGGTTGTTCGTGGGGGAGCCGGTGTGGACGCCATTCAATCGCCCAAAAGAAGATCATCCGGCTAGGAAGCAGTACGTGAGGAATCTGTCAGAGAAGGTTGGTGTTGCCCTGAAAGCTCATTAAGATGATGATTTTCTAATAATAATTTTCTAAATAACTTTAAGCTCTTAAATAAAATAAAATTATTAAAGTAAATATATGCTTGGATCAAAATATGATTTTTAAATTAAATCAAGAAGTGGTTGCATGCAAACACTAATATATTGATTTTGCCTTTACAAAATACAAATGGCAAAAAGAAAATATAGCCCAAACCAAATGTCCCTTATCTTTTGACAAATATCTATATTAGTCATTAGGTTATATTTATATATAAAATCCCAAGTTTCTGATTTCCTTTTGACAAGCAATTTTTGTCTTCCAAGTTACATTCTATGCCTGTGGATCTTTTCTTCTGCTATAGCAATAAGCCTTGACACACCTTGTGTCCATAGATCATAATCTCTCTGGTTAACACACTCGAACTCGATCACTCCTCGTAATACAGTCTTCAACCCGAAATATCTCCGATCCTCACCGCCCTCGAGCAAGTGGCGACCCGGCCAGGCTGGAACATCTTTGATGACTTCCAACACCACATCTATCCATTCAAACAAAAAGAAGAAAGAAGAAGAAGAAAAGGACGATCCTTTAGTGCAATTTCAGCTTTCTCAAATCCCCAAGTAGCAGAAGAAGAATGCTCATCATGGATTCTAACAATGTTTTTCACATTATTAAGGAAAGACAAAAGCAAATCATAACTCACTCTTTTTCTTTTTTGTTATGGTCCCAGCAACATGTCTACTCTTCATCTTTAACATAACCTGAAAAACAAAAAAGACACAAAAGGAAGTTTCAACAGTTAAAAGGTGCTTACAAAGAAACATCAAAAGACCCAAATGGATAAGGTACTCCCAGTTTCAGTTTCATTTTTTAATTAGTGATCTCGAATTTGAGCTATGGATTTAATAGTAAAATTGAATAGATTAATATATATTTCAAGTGGGTCTTAAGATATCGAATAAAAAGTAAAAAAAAATATGAAAAGAAAGAAGCAAAGGAGACTCATTAATTCCATCATAATGTTGATATATTTAGCTTTTGCATTGATCCATTAGGTTCCCATTCGTGACTGTCATTATACCTCCAAATAATTGAATCATGATAATACTTCGTTAAAACACCAACCATAATGACCAATAAAGAGAATAAAACTCTATACCTGATTCATTCTGTTGATATAAACAGAAACTATTTTCCAGTGAAGATCACCTGCAATGCAACAAAAACCAGGGTGACTATACATTTTTCAATACTTGAATTGAGTCCTTGAAATTCAGAAAAAGGATATCCGATGATGGTTCAGGATAGAATTAATTTACCTTTACGGGTGCGTTTGAGAAGCTCGCAACCTCTAGCTAACAGTTCCCTGCTGCAAATGCCTAAGAAATTTTCTTCTGGCACAAGTTCGCCGCTGAAACTACCATTAGAACTACCATTACTGCCATTTCCACCTAATCCTTTATCCACAGGAATAACTGCTGCTATGTTCCACACCTCCTTCAACGCCCTTGCCTTCAATGTTGCAGCCCCACGCAATGCTGCCATTAATACAATATTATCTTATCTGTCATTATAACTACATGATTAAATTGCACATCTACCTTCATAACATCTCCGCTCCGGTCATCCTGATGATGACATCGGGTAAGATAGACAAGATCATCTTGTTTAATCATATAGATAGAGAAGATCATATCATAACTGCATTTATCAGTTATTATAAGCGAATAGACCTACCTGTTGCTGCAGCTGCTGTTAATGTCATGATATCACCAGGCGAGCGAACGTTGACGGCTGAGCTGACAACAGAAGCTAGATGCTCGCGCTCTGCTCCCAGAGCCTCTGCTGCCTCTACGCATTGGGCTGCCACCAACGTGGCAGCGGAGGCCACTGCCATGTCCGTCTTCGCCATTTGCTCGTCTTTTCCATTGCCCGAAGATGCGGCTGTTGCTGAAGCGATAGCAGCCACCGCCGCAGCAACTCCGGCTACCGAAATGGCAGCATGGAGCTGAGCATTTTGAGCTCTGGTGTCTTCCTTTTTCTTCTCTCTCCTGTCCTTTAACCACCTGCCGACGGTCTTACCACCAGCAGCAGCAGCAGCAGTGAAACCGGTGGCAACACTTGCCGTGGCGGACGATGTCTTGAACTGGGTATTAACTGTGTTGTTCGGACGGCAATACTGCACAGAAAAACAACATAAATTATAGACAAGTTCCTCAAGAATGAGATCATAACATTCTACTTTGCTATTTTTCACAAATTCAGAGAACCATAAACCAGATATCAGAAGGAAAAAGGAATGGGTACTTTCCAGTTGTGCTTTCTGGTTTGTTTATATTTTCATTTTCTTGAACTTGACAACAAATGCTCAAACTTGAAAAGGACAAAGCTGAATAAAATAACAAAACAAGCCAAATTCCACCCTCAGAAGCTTTTAGCTACGAAAGGAAAGCATTAGCAATAAATAAATTGCTTAAAATGCCAAAAAGAAAATCGTATACCATTAATTAATTATAACTATATCAAAAGGGTAATTAACTAAAAGGGGGGAGAATTGATTACAGAGAAAAAGAAAAGCCTGAGGTATGTTTTCTTGGTCTCAGAAAAGGAAAAAAATTGAACTTTCTCCCAAACTGGTTAAAAAACGGAAACCAAACAAGCATAAGGCAGTACTTGGAAGAAAATCTTTGAATTTAGAGTAAGTTAATGTGTGTTTTTTTTATATATGCAATTACCTTAACATCATCGATCTCAGATGGAGAAACAGGAGGACTGTCTGTTAACGAACCATTAAGAGGTCCACTGCTATGAGAAAGCCTACCTGAAGTTCTTGGTGATACTTCTTGCTGCATTACAATTTTCAAAGAATTTGAAATCAAGAATTAGCCTGCTAAATTGAAGTTTGATTTCTCCGAAAAGAAAAAGAGAGAGAAAACGAAATTCTTAACTAGAAAGAAACAAAACCCAACTCCACAGAAGAGCCAAAATCACTACTGTAACATCATATAAAAATCCAAGCTTTTCTTGAAAGTGCCAAACAAAACAAAACGAGCAGCTTTTCCTTTTCTTTTCTTTTTTAAATGCTGAGAAACTGAAACTATAAAGAAAATCCAAAACCAAAAAAATTGTCCCTTGTGTCTAACAGAAACTCACCGACTGTGACATAATTCTTTCCATGACCATTAAAGAAGTTTCAGAAGAAGCAAAAGAAAATGGATTTCCAGAAACAGTGGCATTACTGTTCATGTTGGTACTATTACTGCTCTCTTCTAATTCTCCACCTGCATCTTCTTGAATGGAATTATTAGCAGAAAAGCTGGTTTTAAAAAGCCCCATTTGCGGATGTGGAGCTCCGAGAGCTTTAGATACTTCTAAAGCAGATATGCTCCAAGAACGTGAAAGAAACTCCATGGGCTCACGTGGAGTCTCCGGTGGCCGGAAAAGATCAAGGTCCGGCCGCCACGGTTCGGTTATGTGTTTGTCCATTCAGAGAAAAGCGAGAAGAAGGAGAGGAATCGTGGGTTTAATCAAGAAGAAGAAGAGCTTAGCAGAATTTATAACAGGACATGAGACAAAGGCCACTCTGACTGGTCAGTCTTGAGAGACTGCTTTTTAAGGATTTCTTTTCATTCTTTTTCTTTTTTTTTTTCTTTTTTCTTCTTTTTACTTTTTAATGGGATATTTAAATTATATAAAAATTTATAAATTTTTTAAATCCATTGAAAATGTCGAATTATTTTTGAAAATTATTTTAAAAAATTTTTATAAAAAAAAACTTTATAAAATTTAAAATTTCAGATTTATTTAAAATTTACCTCCCTTATTTTTTATAACATTTTAATATTACATTATTAAAATCATCATTTTATAATTAACTCATAATTTATTAAAAATCATATTTATCTTCGAATTAAATTTTAAATTTTAAAAATTACAAATTTAGTTTCTAAATTTTCAATTTTAAGTTTAATTTCATTAATTAAATGGTTTTTCCATATTTTTTTATCACTTAAAGGTCAAAAATTTTAAAAATAATGATTACTAATATTCTAAAATTAAATATTTAATTAATAAGAGATATTATTCATTATTACAGTGTAGTATTTGATTATATTTGTTTTATTTGGATTATTAAACTAAATAGTTGTCATATTTACTATCATTGTCATTATTTTAATTATGATTACAATTACATAAAGATATATTTTAGATTTTTATGATAGAATTATTGGAATAATTGATGATTAATCAAGTAAGATTAATAATTCGATAAATAAAATTAATGCTATAACTATTTTCTTTTATATATAAATATTTATATCATTGGTATTGCATGAAAATATAACTATAGTTTATAAAGAAATGATTATGAAGGACATTGATTCAAATGAATCACTGTTCTATTAACCAATTAACCAAGCATACAAATTATGAGTTGATAATATTAAAAGAGTTAAAAAAGAGAATATCACATTTGAAAAAATGATTTATTCTTTGATGATAAATACCAAATATATAGATTTAATCATTAAATTTTATTTGATATTTTATGAAAGTCAAATTAATTTAAATGAATTATTAAATTTATACAAATTTGACATCATTAAATAAAATTATTGAATCTCAATTCTATCTTATTTTTTAGAATTCTAATTTTATTTTTTCCAACTTTCAATATGAGATACAATGCATCAAAATAACAATATAAGATAAAATGAGATAGATATATTTATCATATTATTTATATATACTAACAACATTTAATAAAACTATAATAAATTTGTTGAATTTTTATTTTCTAAAAAAATGTCAGTAATAAATATTATTAATGATGTTTATTTTTATTAGGTTTTAACATAGACTCATTTTTGCATAGTTTTTCGTCAAAAATAAAATAAAATAATGAGTATACATATGCACCGACATATATATATATATATATATAATAAAATTAACCTACAAATTTATTATAAAGAAAAATAACACTTATATATATATATATATATATATATATATATATATATATATAAGATTGTGGCATGTATGCTCACCTGCAAACATCAGTAATGTGAAATTATTTTGATCTACTGTGATGCTCATGCATATACGTGCATAATGTGATCAATAGTCTATTTATGTCACCAGCATTTTTTTAGTAATTTCATTTAATTACTAACAAAATTTATATAATACATACATTTTTTTGTTTAACATTGTTTTTTTTTTCATATAAATTTTTTTATCATTTTTACCATGTATCATTAATTTTATTTAAATTTTTGATATGTAGAATATTTATTATCGATAATATTTAAAATAAAATTTATATATCATAATTATTTTTTCAGATTTATTAAGTAGAGTATAAGATAATTTTTCTCTTTTAACCCATCAAAATTGTATAATAAATGTTAAATTCAAATCCTTAACATGATATCATTAGCTTGATTAATTATGGGCATGCCCTTTTTTCACTATAGTAGTAATAGCATTTATCAATCATCAAATGTTATCATAATCTCTCTTCTTATGAAAAAATTTAGCATTTAATGCAAAATATACTAATAATTAATAACCCAAATCTTATACATGTCGGTTGTTCAAATTATTATATATATTCATCTATTTCACATAAAATAAAACTTGAATCAAGTCTTATATAATTATCATAAATAAAATTTGATTTTTAATTTTTAATAAAATTTTTATTTATTTAATTTAAATTATATGGATTGAATTAATTTATACCTATGAAAATGAACTATATATGAGAAAGTATTTTTCAGAAAATATAAATATAATAGCATAAAAAGTTGCACAATTTGATGAATGCCAGATTTGGGTAGATTATGCATGAAATTAACGCCAAGCTGATAAATGAACTGGACGTGTTTTGTCTGTTGTAGACTTGCAGGTAGCAGTTTGGTGGATGGTTGATATGTCAGGCTGTGTTCTACTAGCTTGGCTTTCCACCACCCTCACTTATATATGTATGTATTCCCATCAATATCCTTATCAAACCCATGATTTTAACCCATGATGACGATATAATTATATATATATATATATTGTGATAATTTCTAAAAAATAAAAGTTGGATAAGATTGATTAAAATAATAATGTAAAATAGGAAAAACTCACATGAAAGTTAAAAATATAGAATAGGGTGAGCTCACTGCCAATAGATTTGGTGAATCATCTGCATGCCGGCCAGTGGAATGCAAATGTGTCCATCATGCGTCTGCTCATCAACAGAACAATCAGTTCACTTTCTGTAATCCAATCAGAAGGATAGATTCGATCTTCCTCCTCTGACACCCCCGCGTGTCTAGATTCTATTGGTTTTCAATTTCCATCTCCCACCTGAGAAATTCCATTTCCGCTTGAAAATGACCATTGTGGACTTGGACTTAAGTTTGACAATTGTTTTGTAATCATGATGCTCTCTCTTTTTAAAATATGAATTTTAAAAAGTCAATAAATATTTATTTATTTAAACTATAGTAATCAATTATATTTAATTATATTAATTATTATTAAAACCTATAAAAATATATAAATAAATGAAAAATATCATTGATGATATGCTGAGCTCGTGCGAAAATTTCTCAAAAATGGAAAGTCGAGTAGCTTATCTGGGCATGGCGAAGGGGCAAAACCGTAAATGACATTGCATTGAGAATTTATCCTCGACCACATATCTCCGAGGGTCCTCTAAATTAAATGATCAAATTGGCAATCTTGCCTATATTAATTAATGAAAAGACTTGCGTGTAGGGCTGTTTTGAATTTAAAAAAAAAATGAATAATTTGATTTGTTTTAATTTAAAAAATTTTAATTTAAAAAGGATTCAGTTCGATTTAATTTTAAAAAATTAAAAATTTTAATTTAAAAATAAATAGGATTAAAAATCAAACCAACAAAAATTTAATTGAATTCAATTTTCTTAATATTAAATCAAAAAATTTTCATTCAATTCAATTTTACCTATAAAATTTTTTTAAATTCAATTCAAATACCAAACTAATTGAATCTCTTCCCTGGTTGCATGCCAGCCAGCAGTTGGCATCACTAAATATTTTATTTATTTTATGGATGAATCCTTATTTTATATAATTCTAATTATTTATTAAATATATGAAATATATAATAATTAATAGTTACCTCAATCATGGGATCCCACATCTCTCACACGCTCTATGAATTTTTCATTGTTTGTGACGGTCCAAAATTAGAAGTTCATTTATTTGAATCAAAATCATTTTTTTTTGTATAGTTACTACTAATGGGAAATGACATGTTATATATTTTTCTTATAAATCATAACTCTATTTTATTATATATATATATATATATTAATTTTTAATTATTCATCGAATCATATGTTAATGTAAATAATTAAACTATTACGCCTTTTCCTGTTTATTAATATAATTTATGATTTGTTAAAAATATCATATAATTAATAAAAATAATTTTAAAATAAAATAAAATAAGATAAATATGTGCGTGTGATGGTCCAAATGTACAATTGGGAACAAACTATTTTCACCTTCAATTATTCTATCAGGGTAATTGCAGAACCCCCGACACGTGTACCTCCATAGTGGTGGCTCCCCTATGGTTCATGTATCACCTAAGACCAGAAATTATATACGACAAATAATAATTATTCGTACGTAATTATTATGGATCATGATTATCTAATTATCAATTTTGAATATCTATGAAATCAATAATTAAAATATAGACGAAGTAACAATTAATATTGGAAAATAAATGATTTTAATTAGGTAAATTTCAATTTGAATAAAATACTTTTATCTGTTAAAAATATATTATATTGTATTTTATTCATGTATTAAGAAACTCGATACTTTTTATTTAAATTTTTAATAAATTCATTTTATTTTAAAATAAATATTCAGTTATAAATAAATTCTACTGACACATTTCTAAATAAAAAAGAAAGTTATTTAAATTAAATATATGCAGAAGGATAAAATACGTTGAAAATGTCATTCTGTAAAAGAAAAATAAAAGACTGAAAAATAAAATTATAGGTGGGGATGAATTTGACAATCAAGTCGGTGAATTTGAGTACACGTCAGCGAATGAAAAGAAGATGACGAGGACGGGAAGAATGGAGGAGCAGATGCTGGTGAGGCAGTAGTGATTATGTTTCGGCTGCATGAGGCAAACGAGCCTCACCCCCCTGACCTAATTTCTGCTCCAGACAAAACCTAACCCGTCTCTTTTTCTCTTTCAACGTTTCACCAAAAAACCACAATTAAAAGGAACCAAAGATAACCATATTGCTCCCTCGTAAATAAGAAATTCATATCAAACCACTTGATAACTTGACAAATCAAAAGAGTTGATTTAATTGTGATGAAATTTTTCCATTTAAAAGTTTAAATAATTAGATAAGATTTATAAATAATTATATATCTAATATACTTTTTGTACTTAAATATCCATCAAATTTAAAACGTAAACATATATATACGTGTAATTAATCTTATTAATTAATAATTAAGATTTATATGAATTAAATTTTAAATTTATTATAAAAACTCCCATATCATATTACAAAATTATTAAATTTAAAAATATAAATCATTAAATAAATTTTATTAATTAATGATTTTATATTTAAAATCATTAATATCAATTATAGTATTCAATTTAAAATGAAAAAATGAATATAAAAAGAACAGTGCTAACATGCGCATGGTAGCAAGGCATGCCTGAGTGACGTCATCATCTCCCTCTTTCTCAGCGTCCTTCTTCTCTGACACTGCTTCGGTTTCTGCTCTCGACCACTGCAATCTTCTCTTCTTTATCATTTTTGTTGCCCTATTTGCAATTTTTTTCAAATATTGTGATTTTTTTGTCCTTATTATTTACTGGTCGTTACTTTCCCACTAATTAAAATATTATTCCCTCATAAAAATCATATAATGTAATTGTATGACACCTGCAAAAGTGTTAGAAATAATATAAATACTAAATAATTTTGATAAATTTTTATATGAAGGATACATGAATTAACATGTCTCATATTTAAAGAAATAAATCATAAAATTTGTATAGTTAAATATTTTTGATATTGTATAAATATAAAATTATACAATTAATAACAGTTTTAAAAATTTAATAGATATTATCTATATTAATATAATATACTTATATTTTTAATATATATTTCATAAAAATTATAAAATTAAATGTATGATTTAGATTTAATAATATTTTGGAAAGTTTTATAAATATAGGTGAAAATAATAACGATAATAGCGGTGATGATTTTGAAAAGTAGACAAGTAATGATGATATGTAATGCATTGTAACTCACAAACATGTGAATGTTTTTGGTGCTTGGAGACAAATGATTGTGGCTTTTAAATTCTTACGAGGTTCCCTCTAATGTGTCTTAACCTTGGTGGCTACCATTTCAACTTGTTAATTATTAATTTAATGATGTTCCATTCAAACCATAGGTTAGAATAAAACTTTATGACAACCTAAAGTACGAAGAAGAAAATCTACAAGTTGTCTAGTTTAAATTATATATATATATATATGTTGGTCCAAATACATGAAAATATGATATCCTATCCCATAGGCCAAAATATTTCTGTCATTTTCAACAATAAATGCTTGTTTGTCTATCCCTCAAGCTATGGCCAGTAAAGTTGACCTGAACTCTGAAATGAAGCTGCGAATGAAATGGACAGTCAACCGGATGCCCATTTGCTAAAACGACACCACTTTTACCCAATTTCATTGATTGCTTCTCCTATGAAATCAGTTTCAGTCCTTCTATAAGCTTAGCAGTAGACGACAAGTATTATATAGTGAAGAAAAAAAAACACACACACATATTAATTAATATATCAAGGAGGGGATTGGGGGGGATTCCATAGGCCCTTAGTTTTGAAGGACATAGGCAATTGACCTACAAGGTTAGGGCTCTTGGTTACTTCTCACATCAAATGAGTGAAATATGCATCGATGGAATTCTCCCTCTTTCTCCTTCGTTATTTCCTTCTTTCTTTCCTTTGTCATTTAATATGAGGAGACAATGCACAATGGACATTAATTAGCTAGGGATGAAGGATTTTCCCTTTGATAAGGGCCTCAATTCATAGGATGCTACCATCTCTTCATCATTGTCATAAGTTTTTTTAGTGACCCCATGCACTTATCCTCTAACACAATCATATATTTAACAAATTATTCCAAATTATTTTATTTTAAAAATATAAACTTCAAATCTGACATAATTTCATTATGATACTTACAAATATTTCATTCATTCTTTTTTTTTAAGTTTATTGTCGAAGTTTTAAATACGAATTTAAAATAACTTGATTATTATATCATATTTAGTTTTAATAGCGAGATATACTAAAAGATAGTTTAGATGCTATATTGTTTATTAAATTTTAAATTTTATTTTAATTTTGTTGTTAGTTATGTTTGATTTTCTTTCATTTTAATTGATACCAAATTTGTATATACTATTGATATTTAATGATGATTTATGTTATAAATAATATTTAATTATTATAATTGAATTTAAATTTATTTATATTTTAAAATAATTAATTATATCGAAAGATGAACTAGTAGAATATAAATATAAGTTAAATTACCTACAATAAAATTTTATCTCATACACATTAAAATATTAAACTAGACTTTGAATCTTTATATTATAAATTTGAAATTTATTATAGATTTCACAACTATAATAATTCACTTCTTAAATTACTACCAAATGTTATCTATGTTTGATATTTAATAATTTAAAAATGAAAAATGTACTTTCATATGAAGTAATTTTAACTAAATTTTAAAATTAACTAAAAATGCAACCAATAAATTCAATAAATTAGAGTTTAAATCAAATGAAATTATAAGAATTTTAATAGCAAACCATAAAATATCAAATACAATATGTCATTTAAAATAATGATTTTAATATTAATGATTTTATAGTTTAATAATATGAGTAATAATTTATAATTATTTTATTATTGTCAAATTTAACTGTAATAGATTTAAATTGAAACTTGTGTAGAAATTTAAATTATTATTATTATTATTATTATATTAAAATGGAATATATATATATATATATATATAGAAGTAACAACCTTAAAATTATGAGCTTGAATGTTAATGGAATGTTTGACTATGATGACAACATCAACATCTGCTGGTGGGCGTCTGTTTTAATATCCGATTCTTCTTCATCCACCATCCACATATTATTCAAGTAATTCATCCATCACTATCAATTTATCTTTCAATTGGAGGCATCGACTTTCAATACAAACACTTCTTATTTAGTTGATGCCTTTTTTTATTTATAAATTTTCATTATTTAATTTAAATATAAAAATGTACATACAATTTAACATGTATTATTAAAGATGGGTTTATGATTTGACATGCGAATATGGTTCATAAAAAGAGTTTGCAATTGAAAAAATGAGTTTTCATTTGAAAAGTATAAAGCTATTTTAGGTCAAATCCTATCGAAAGAGCACAAAAGGGATAAAACAATAATTGGGTATTGAAGACAGATTTTCTCTGGCTCCATGAAGTTTTATTATTGTCAATCAAATCAGGATTCCGGATGAGATTGCAAATTACTTTTCTGAAACCTGAAAGGCTTCAGATTTCAGGACCAGGTTCCGGCGGATGGATAACAGGGCTTGGCAAAAATACTGATGGGCGTCTGATTTCTGATCATAAAACAAAGTGGCCCAATTGTAAAGGCTGAAACCCAAACTAACAAATAAAGGAACACTTCCCTCCTCAAAACGGCGTAGTTTTACCTTTATATCTCTCCCGCAATGACCAAGTTGTACTTTTAAGCAAACCGAAAAGACTAAAAGACCCTCAACTTACAATACAAAGAAGCGTAAGATCCCATGAACTGGAAAACCCATTTTAACCCTCGTTAAAATTAGGGTTTTGAGTGTTTTAAAAAAGGGTTCGCCTTCCAGAACACACAGCCGTCTCTTGTTTCACTTGGAGTCTCTCTGCTTCTACAGCAACCATGGCCGTCGGGTACCAGACCGATTCTTTCTCTTTCATGTCTTGTTAATCTTTCATATCGAGATATGAGCTGATCTTCGAATTGGGTTTCTGTTCTTTTCACTTATAAATGCAGGAAAAACAAGAGGATTTCGAAGGGCAAGAAGGGAGGCAAGAAGAAGGCGTGAGTGTTAATACTTTTTATAGATTGTTACTTTATCGTGTTGTTTGTTCTTCGAAACAATTGCTGAAAGACCCATTAATTTCTTTGGGGGTTTTGTTTGATTGATTAAATAGAGCGGATCCATTTGCAAAGAAGGATTGGTATGATATCAAGGCACCTTCTGTTTTTCAAGTGAAAAATGTCGGCAAGACTCTTGTTACCCGTACTCAGGGTACCAAGGTATCTTCTTCTTCATCTTCTGCTTCTTTATTGTAGTTATCATTGTTCAATCTTGAAGGATTTTGTTGTTACTTTCATATCTGAATTTATTATTGATAGAGTTGCTTTGGTTGTTGATTTAATGGCGTTTAAATGCATTTCTTCTAGCAGCATTAGATGAAATTGATACCATTTGATTATTATTTAGGAACATTGTTTAGATTCATCTTTTAATTCGTTGAATTTCTCACTTTCCATGATTAGCAATAGAATCTACGAGTATACTTGTGCAGAACCAGCTATATGAAGTTTGAGTCTGAATGTTATCTTAACATCAGAATCTGACCTTACTATTTGATCTTCAATATAACCTATGCACTTGAGAGTTAATTTCCTTTGTAAAAATTAAGCTACCTTCACCTTTTTATAACTATTTAATTTAGATTTTCTGCTATATAAAGTGGCATATGTTCAGGTTAATGGATGCTTGTCTTTAGATATGCAGTTTGATTTACATTAATGTTATATTTCGTTAGGAGCTTTGTTTGAAGTTCTTACTTTTCTTTCATATTATTTGTAGACATCATTGATGCCTTTTCTGACTGGTTATTCTTGTTACATTGACTCGGCATATGCATGCTTAATGTCTCATAATACCATACTGTTTATCAACAGATTGCCTCTGAAGGGCTCAAACATCGTGTGTTTGAGGTATCGCTAGCTGATCTTCAAGGTGACGAAGATCATGCTTACAGAAAAATCAGGTTGAGAGCTGAAGATGTTCAAGGAAAGAATGTTTTGACAAACTTCTGGGTATGATATATGTATTTGGTAGAAATTTTATGTTTTTCTATTTTTTCTATCTTTTGTGAGATTTTGAAAGACAGATTTCGTTTGACTTCTTGCTATATATAGGGAATGGATTTTACAACAGACAAGTTGAGGTCATTGGTAAGGAAATGGCAGACTTTGATTGAAGCTCATGTAGACGTGAAGACAACTGATAACTACACCTTAAGGATGTTCTGCATCGGATTTACCAAGAGAAGACCGAATCAAATCAAGAGAACTTGTTATGCACAATCTAGCCAGATTAAGCAGGTAAAGCAAAAATTTTCAGACATGTGAAATGTTCTTTCTTACTTCTGCTTTATGTGATGGTATTTTCATCTTTTTAAAATTTGTTTCAGATCCGTACAAAGATGAGAGAGATCATGACGACCCAAGCATCATCCTGCGATCTTAAGGAACTTGTCCGGAAGTTCATTCCTGAAACCATCGGAAAAGATATTGAAAAGGCAACTTCAAGCATCTATCCTCTACAAAATGTCTACATCCGGAAAGTCAAGATTTTGAAGGCTCCAAAATTCGATCTTGGAAAACTTATGGAGGTAATGTCTATGCTCTTCTTACCAACCCATGAATTTTTGCTCAAGAATAAAACATTATCTTGTAAATATGTAATTGTTCCATTTCTGAGAGTATTATTGTGGCATCCAGGTCCACGGTGATTACTCAGAGGATGTAGGTGTGAAACTTGAAAGACCAGCTGATGAGCCGATGGCCGAAGCTGCTGCAGAAACTGTTGCTTGAATTCATCATAGCCTTACAGTTCAATGAGTTAACTGTGGATCACTCATGTGTTGTTGTCTTTAGCTGCAAACAGAACTTTAAATTGCTGCACATTTTTTTGAGCTTGTGTTTTTTTGGTTATTGAACTGCTCAGATTTTGAATGTTTCTGTTGAAGACTGTTTATGCATTTTAATTAGATAGTCGGATACTTGTGCTATAATTAGAACCCCTTGGACGCATTGCTTGTCCTGGCCCTGGTTCAGGACTACCTCAACATGCTAATTCCTTTTTAACATGCACATGCCCCTGTCTGGATATATGGCCACTGACGGGTGGTGGGTATGTGCCCTAATTTGGGAATAATCAAGGCTCAATAATCTTCTATTTCCCCTGTTATTTCTCCAACATAGTTTGAAATGTGAAAAAAATAAGATAAAAATTAAACTAATTTGTATAAAATTATTTGGTTTGATTTGATTGATAAAAATTTAATTTAATATAATAATTGAATTGATTGAGTATAGCTTAAGATATAACATATTCCGAATAAACTATACCTTAATGAAGGTAAATTTATTCGATATTTATCAATTTAGTTTCATAATTTAAAATAAAAACATCCAATTAAATATGATATTTTATTGTTATTATTTATCAAAAAAGTAAAATTATTCATAAATTTTTTTAATAATTTAAATCTTTAAACATTAATATATAAAAATATATTAAAGATATAATTCATTTAATGATTTAAATTTTTAAATAAAATAAATTTTTTGCATTATTAAATTTAACGTTGGTTCACGTTTTGAGCATAAAACTATATATATATATATAGAAAACAAATTTACCAAACTGCCATCCTACAATACAAACAAATATTATCCGGTGGGAGATTTTGTGGTTATTATGATGGGACAAAAGAAAGGTGGCGCCTCGTAAATGCGATCATTGCGGATGATATTTTACATAATTTTTTTTTATTTAATATTATATATGAATAAAATGGCAATCATAATGCTAATACAACCCTAAACTGAAAACTCCCCAAGATTCATTCTTATAAAAGTTTTTTTTTTTTTTTTGTATATGATATTACTTGCAAATCAAAATCTTTCTTGCATGATTTACTTCTAACATGCCATCTTAATTTTCATGATAATGTTTGGCTCCTCTCCCTCTCAACTAAGCTGATTTCTATTCAATGCAGCCCTCGTCAAGCGCTAAGCTTTACTTCTGCAACTCCCCAGGCTTTTTTTTTTTCTTTTTCCGTTCTTGTTTTCTGAGTTCAGATAACTTCTGACGAGGAGAGCAATTGTTTCTTGTGATTATTTGGATTTATTCATTTCTATTCATTTAATATCTCATCTGTTGTCACGTATGAATAAAGTTTTAGATAAGGATTTTATCCATTTCGCCACATATGACCAGTTCGTGTCACCTTGCATGTTCCTGCCATTGATTCTTGCTTTTCTCCTCCACCATGTATAAATTCATCCCTTCATCCTTCATCTATTTCTGCCATCCCTCAAACTTGAAGTAAAACAAAAACTTTGATTATGTTGAGCAAAGCTAAGCCTAAGCTTTTCATGCTTTTTCTGATATTGCTCTTCCTTTTCCATGGCCTGCAAGTGTCTGCAGGTTATGAAATTCCGTACCCATTAACGACCGAAGAAGAAAGATGTATCCGACGTTGTTATGAGACTGAGTCGGACGTTCCAGGGAGAGGTAGATGTGTAACTCGGTGTAAAGGTAGCGGCAGGGAAGGTGGAGAAGGTAGAGATCTAGAGACTAGTCGGGCGGAGGTTGAGGAATGCCGGCGACGTTGCGGCGAAGAAGAAACTAGGCGGAGAGAGTTACAGAAATGTCAGGAACGGTGTGAAGAGGAAGTGATTAAGAAGAGAGAAGAAGAACAAGAAAGAGGCCAAGAGAGTCAATCGAAGGAACATGAAAGAGAGAGGGAAAAAGGGCGGGATGGAAAAGGAAAGGATACTCGTCAGGAATATGAAAGGTGTCGCCAATCCTGCCAGAGTCAGGATCCCAGACAGAAACAACAATGTCAGGAAAGGTGTGACAGGGAATATGAACGACAGAAGAGAGAATGGGAAGAAAAAGAGCATGGAAGAGGCAGAGGAAATCCAACTAAAAGCAGAGAAACTGAGCAACAGACAAGTAACCCTTATCATTTTCATGCTCAGAGATTACAGTCTCGATTCAGGACGGAAGAAGGCCATATCAGAGTTCTTGAAAATTTCCTGGAAAGATCTGAACTTCTTCGTGGGATTGAAAATTATCGCTTGTCTGTAATGGAAGCTAATCCCAATACTTTTGTTGTTCCACATCATTCTGACGCAGAATCTCTTGCCGTTGTCATAAATGGTGGGCTCGTTTACCTGTTTTATCGCAATTCATTACAGTTTTTATATCAATTTTTCTAATGAAAGCTTCAAATATTTGCAGGTAAAGGTACCATCAGTTACGTGTTACGAGAAAAAAGAGAGTCTTCCAATTTGGAGACAGGAGATGTTATCAGAATTCCAGCAGGAGCTGTCGTTTATATGATTAACCATGACAATAATGAAAAACTGAGCTTGGCAAAGCTTATTATGCCCGTCAACGTTCCTGGAAATTTCAGGGTAATTGATTCCATGTTCTTATAAAAGCTCCAATTTTTATTTGTTTTGTGCTATGATTACTTATCAGATTTTATTATTACAGGAGTATTTTGCTGCAGGTGGCGAAAACCCAGAATCATTTTACAGAATTTTCAGCAATGATGTTCTTGAGGCTGCTCTTGATGTAAAAACTCTGTGTCTTAATCATCTTTTGTTCCTTACCAGGATTCGTATTAATGTTCTAATATGATATTGAAAGTTTGTTTAATTTCAATGCAGACACCAAGAGACGAGCTTGACAGGCTATTTGGACAGCAAAGGCAAGGCGTAATCCTAAAGGCACCTCAAAAGCAGCTCAAGGCCATAACCCGACGGGTTTCATCGTCGACGAGGCAGGAAGGACAAGGCCCATTTAATCTTCTCAATCAGCAGCCTTTATATTCCAATAGATACGGGAATTTCGTGGAGGCTTCACCGAATGAATACAAACAACTTCAGGATATAGACATCTCTGTTGCTTATTCTGAAATCAAAAGAGTAAGTCAAAAGAACCATATCTAAATGGCAATTTCCTGTCACTTTTCGACTTCGTTGTATCGATTATGCCAATTATAAATTTTGTAGGGTTCTTTGATGCTACCACACTATAATTCCAGAAGTACAGAGATAGTTTTAGTATTGGAAGGAAAAGGACGGATGGAAATGGCTTGTCCGCATCTACCAAGGGAAAGCCAGAAGGAATTCCAGGAAAGAATTGAACAAGAAGAAACTAAGAGAACAGAGCAATATCAAAAGATCAGTTCCAACTTATCACCTGGTGATGTACTTATAATACCGGCAGGTCATCCTGTAGCAATTGTTGCTTCTCAAAATCAGAATCTGCGTACCCTGGGATTTGGAGTCAATGCCTGGAACAATGAAAGGAACTTCCTTGCTGGTATGTTTATTCTGGGATTTGCGGTTCTTTGACATGCTATTGGTGAAGCAAATTGGTAGGTTCAGATGGACATTCACATTCGGGTTTTTTTTGTTTTTTGTTTTTTGTGTTATTGTGTTTATGCAGGGCAAAAAGACAATGTAATGAACGAGATTGAGATGGAGGCGAAGGAGATATCATTTAATTCACCGGAAGAATTGATTGAAAGAGTATTCAGAAACCAAAAGGAATCGCACTTTGCAGCTCAAAAGGGCGAGAGGCGACAAAGGGAGGAAGGGAGAGGAGGAGGAGGAGGTTCCATCCCATCAATTTTGGACTTTGGTGGTTTCTTTTGAGTTTTAGTTTGATCAGGTGAAAGAGAGGGATGCGTTTTGATGGTAAGAGACGAGTTGGATGGTGTGTTATGTGTAGTATCTCAAGTTGATGTACAAAGTGCCCATGAGAGAAATCAACCTGATTTCCAGAGTCCATAAATAATATATTAAAAAAAGAACTTGTGCTAAAATCCTTCTTCTCCTTTTGTTCATTTATTTATTCAAAAAATTGAAATATCTAGCCTTAACTGCTGAAGCTCAATTGGCATAACTTTCTTACGATGATAATTTCATTCCATTTATTTAGTATTAGAATCGATTTGAATTTTGAGTAAAATAACTTACTTTTTTGAAGATTTAAATTGGGTATTATTTTGATTTATTTTTTTGATAATATTTCCATATATATGAATGCAACCAAAGGATTAGATAATAAAAGGGGAGTAAAACATGTATACCATAAGAAGAGAATGGTAATATTATTATTATGTATTCATTAAGTATGAGAAACAATACAAATGGAAGAGTTCCTTGATATTGTTATATGCCATATGTGAGGGTGTGCCATTAATGACGCAGCGAAGTGTGCCTGAGTTTCTTGCTCAAGGATTAGCCGCTTTCAGCTTTTCTGCACATTCCAAACACACATACATATTTGTGTATTGTTAGTGTGATAATCAAATTAATAATATTTTCCAAATAAGAAAGATAGAAAGCATGTTCTCATATTAATTTCTGCTGCACAAAATGAAAATGAAAATTACATGATTAGTCTACTTAATAATTGAAATGATATTTAAATTTTTATAAATATTTCAGTTAGATATCTAAATTTTAATTTATATATATTAAATATCTATATTTCTATTTTTATTTTAGAAAAAAATATCTCTTGATATTTTAATATGAAATACTGATATAATAAATATAATACAAATATCATTATAATATTTTTGTATCATATAATTATGGAATTCTTTTACTTGAAATACAAATAGAAGTTAATGATAAATGTGAATATTAACATGTTATCTGATACTTTTACCTAAAATGAAAATAGACATATTGGTATTTAATTGACACAAATTAAAATATTGATATTTAATTTTGTATCAATTAAATATTTATTGAAATTTCAATTCAATTAAATACAATTAACTACCAATAAATAAGTTAAAACTTCGAATCAATACATTTATGAAAGTTTTGTACCATTTTGACTATTATCCTTGTAATTCAAGATTTAAAATAATATATTAGTATTTAGTTGGTATAATTTAGACAAAGTATGTTTTTATATGTAAATAATTTCATGTCGAAGTCATGAATTGAAATATCACATACCAGCAACATCTTTGTCGAAGCAGTCAGTGTCGCATTTCATTTCACAGAAGGTCTGACCCTTTCCGCCTGCCATGCATTCCTGCTCGCAAGTATTGAAGCAAGAGGCAAGTTTGTCAGCCTCAGCTTGATGAATATGGACAGCGGCAACAAAAACAAGGCAGAAGATCAATAAAGCTGCAGCAACCTTATTTGCCATTTTTTTGTCCGTGTGATAATGATAAAATCTCCTTGGTTAATTTAATAAAATTTGGCACAAACTTCTCTGCGGATATGTTTTCCACCCTTGGTTTTCCATAGGAGAAGATGATCAGCATTTATAGTCATTAAATTGGGTTGTTAAGGGATGATTGTCATTCAAAGACGGAAAATGTGTGGCTTTTAATGATGTGTTTCCTGTAATATCCTATTCTTAGAATTAAAGAACATGCTTGAATGTTATCCACCACACCATGGCAAACAACAGAAAGAAAGAGGACAAAAGAATTAAGGACGACTATAACTAATAAAATACTATTTTTAACAAAGAAAATAAGCTTGCCATATTTTCATTTTTATCCAAGAAATATAAATATATAGCATGATATATAATAATTAATTCTTATTCCAAGTTAAAAATTTCACAAGCAATTTATATAAGAAAGCTAATGGATGAACATTGATGATGAAAGTTAAAATCAGCGGAAAAATAAATATAATATAGTTGCAAATGAAAATCGTAATGACATGGGCATAGATCTAAGATCTTTGGACATAGATGCTATTACGAAATTAAGAGTAAGTTGTCATGCTGCAAATTTATCATTTTGAAAGCAGAGAGAGATTGAAATTCACTTACAGATGCGTGAAGGCAGCAACAAGTGTAGATGTTATTAGTGCTTCAGGAAGAAACCAACAGAAGCTATTGCAAAGGTGGTTCCCTGCAGATGAATGAGTGGATTGCTCTGGTGCAGCCGCCTCGACTGGCTGATGCTTTTCAGGCGCTGTTGGCTTGGAATTTGACCGTGTGGAAGGAATTTCAGGATTTCCTGTTGGCAAGAGTGTTGGAGGGGATTCAGCATTATCTGGATGCGCAAATTTGAGTTAGCATTGACACAAATGAGAGATCAATTTCACAAGCGCGACCAATGCAATTCAGAAGCAATAATTAAACACGTAATTAGTTTATTATTAAGCCTAATTACCAGAATAAAACGGCTTTGGAAGCATTGGTCCTGTAATGCTATGGAGAGGAGGCAGTTGACGTGACACTGTAAACAATAGATGGGAAATAATAGACTAAAAAAAGCACCTCCATAACATTTCATAGCATTTTCGCCAAAATTCGCGTGACATTACAAATATAACACTAGAAACCACGAAATTAAAGAAAGAAAGATTGCGAAGTAAATCAGAAAAATCAGGAACTCTAACTCTGATTAAGCCCTAACCTGAGCAAATGGACTCCAGAGATTTACTTCTTCTCGAAGACGCCAAACAAACAGAAGACAAATCGAAACGGACTCTCGATTGGTTTAACGGGAATCCAAAGATGAGAGGCTGCTTTATCAAGTAACAGAGGCAACGAATTTTGCAGGAACTGAACGCTGTCCTCAAGGTTTCGCAGCACTGAGAAGTTGGTGTTTCAGTTCTGTTGTTTGGCTCGGCAGAAATGTAACCAAGACATGGAGAGATTGCGACGAGCTCGTCGGTGCAGTTAAGTGACGGTGGTGACAACTGTAGATGTGAGGCTCTGGCGGTGAGGAGGAGAGTAACAGCGGTGATCAAAATCGGGAGATAAAAAATCACAGTCATGTTTCCAGAGAGGGAAAGAGAGAGGATTTGGTGGCTTGCTGCAAAATTAGTTACAGATTCGTGTTATAATGGCGGGAACGGGCTATCTTTAAGAGCTTGATCTGACTAAACTACCCTTCTAAATTGTTAAACGACGCCGTCTTCAAATTTGGAAACATATTTAACATTTTCGTATTTATTTAATTTTTTAAAAGAAATAATTATTATTTATCCTAAAAGCTATATTTTCTATGAGTAATTCTTATATTATTAATTATTATTTATATATTAATAATTAATAATAATTATATATTAATTAATATGAAATTAGTATATATTTACAATTAATACGTATTATTATCTTAACGTTAAGCAGTTAAAAATTGGTAGAAAAAGCTGTCAAACCATATATGGGTTGTTTGCTAACGACCTTGGTTTTAGGCTTCAGCTTAACGCTCCAGGAACGTTCTGCACTTTTACCTCCGCCATAACTTTGGATTTTTCTACTACAAATACATATTCGGTTTGCTCTTGACATGCCTCACAGAAAGCCATCTGCTTCTTTTCTTTGCTGGATTCTTCTTCTAAATAGTACTTGCCGTTCTGCCACCTGAAATTCTACTCCAGATGAGTTTGTCGAAACCTGCACCGCATGCAGGGAAGGCACGGTCACGGTGGTATTCTCGCCTGAAATTGGCGGTGTTCTTACAGTGGTGGAGACGTACTTCCCTGTCGAGTTCAAAGAAACTGCATCTCATGCGGTGCAGAAAAAAGGGTATTATTAGGAGGGAACATGATTGGCATTAGAGCTACAACTGCATGAACGAGAAACCATGAATCATTTGGAAGCCAACTGGTTAGAAAAAATCCGGAACCGAATAGAGTTTCAGATCAAATCTTTCTATTTGACAAAAAAAAATGAATATAATCTTTACGAATTTCATACTGATAAAAGAAAAGAGCAAGGAAATTAAGAAATAACCTTTGCAAAGAGTGAAAGGAAGCAAATGTATGGAACAATGTGACAAGGGCACAGACATAGGGCTTGTTAAAGGAGGAAACCATGAAGCTAACAAGGAGCACAAGCATTCATACCCAGCTCTTACAGCTTTATTCAACACTTTGCAGCAAGACCCACCTATGGTTAAAGAGATGTTTCTTTTATTCAAACATAGGCGTAGCACTTGGTTAATCCTAAAAAGATTATGTATTTATTTATTAAATATTAAATATTAAATATTTATATATTTATCGATATGTTATATTATTAATTATTTAAAAAATCATATAAATAATAATTAATACGTATATATTGATAAATTGATAATGTTATAGTATTGATAAATTTTTAAAAAAGTTAGTTCTAGCTATAGCTTCCAACCACGATAATGCCAACAATGATGAAAACCCAGATCAATATCTCAATCATGTTGATGGCAATCATTGTGCATATGGATAATAATTTCTAATGCTTTTGAATTTTCAACGATGATACATTTATTGATTTGATATGTATCAAACAACATTTATGTATATAGATATACGTACACCGATTTAGTACTAGTTTATAACAAGAAATGCAAGAGGAAACAGCAGAAGATGTGAGTTGCTGTAAAAGGGCACAGCAGCTGACGGAGAAACGACAACTTTACGACCTCCGGCAGTTGATATTGGCGACAGTGGAATCAGGCTCGGAGCTGATCAAGGAATACGTTATGTTTTAATTATTTGTATTGGCTATTAGCGTAAAACTATCATAATTAAAGAAATATACATGAAGATTGTGCAATAAATACGTACCTTGAGATCTAGGAGATGGAGCCGGTCCAAAGGAAGCAGGACCTGCAGATTATATAACTATAGTTTATAAAAGAATCCATAAATCACTGGAAATAATTGTAAAATATATAGCAGATAAAACCTGTTATCCTATTTATAGTTCTCGAGGGTGCAGAAACCAGACCAAGTCTGGAAGCCTTGATAATACCTGAAGCAGGAAGTGGCGAACCAGAGGCTGCATGACCAAAAGAGAGAGAGATTTATGTGGGTCGTATTATTGTAACATTATTTAACGTTCAGGATTGGTAAAATTTGTTTTACCATTGCATTGAAGTGGGATAGTTGTCATGTTACAAGCATGAGGAAGGAAGATTGCTAGAGTTCTATTGGTTGGAATCAGAAAAGGATCATTTCTTGCTAAAGTAAGACAGAAACAGTCGACGCCATTGCTTATCAGGTTTTCAAGTAACCTGCAACATTCTGCAGGCGGACAAAAAGCTTCTCCGTTGATGTTTATTATAGAATTTATGCAAGGAATGAAGGTAGATGGTGATGTTGCCATACATGTCGTATTATCAACCAGGCCATGTGCCTGGAAAATCGTCAACATGAAAGCGATTGATAGCACTGGAATCGTTCTTGAAAGTTGAACAAGAAAATCCATCTGGGCTTTCAGGAAAGAAAACCGGAATTCGAAGCTTGGTGTGATTCATAGCAGGGGAAGAGATAAGAGAATTTATGGGTGGAATTTACGTAAGGAAAGGAGAAGGAAATTAATGAGAAGTAGATGTGTCGCTCTAAAAGCTTAACTAACTTGTTTACAATAAAAGAAAGATTGAAAAACAGATACCCATATCAGAAGAAGAAAGATTTTAGTATGATGCTGTTCTTCATGAATCCTTAAATTTTCTTGTAAGTGGTTGAGCCATTCCAGAAGAAGAAAGATCAAAGAAACAGATACCCTTGATGAAATGGTCCATATAATTTATGTTGAATTCAACTGTCAGAGCTCTTTTTTCCTGAAAAAATGCAGAAAATGTGCATTACTTAGGTCGTAACTCTCAGGAATTTGATAAACAGCAGAACCAACGGATGAATTAGAACTAGAAAGATCTTCAATGGCTGTTAATCAAATAATATATTTATTAAATACAATAATCCTGCTAGAAAATGCAACAATATAAAATATTTGTCTTATTTACTTAAAAAAATTAAATATTTTAAATATTTTATTTTTATAATATTTGATATACTCTTCTTTGTGTGATATAAAAAAATATTACTTTCATATTTTATATATTGTTTTTTTAATTAAACATATAAATCCTTTAAATTAAATATACATATTTCAGTTATAATTACAAAAGAATAATAAGAAATAAAAATAATTTCAAAACTTAGAAGAATAATTAATATATTTTTAATTTAAAAGATATGCTTAAAACGAGAAAAATTTTTAGTATGCCATGATTGAATGCATTAATAATAATAATAATAATAATAATAATGATATATCTAACAAAAATTCTATTCACATTGTTAATAACAATAATAAATTAAATCAATTAATAAATATAAAATTATATTTTTATAATAAATAAATTAATATAATAACAATAATAACAGCAGGACCGGGCCGAACCTTGCCGAGTCGGCGAGGCCTACTTTAGCTCCCCCCATGAGAACCACGTGGTAGGCTCCCCTAACAGTGTATATTATTTTGATTTTTAATTCTATTTCTTTCAGTTTCGGGTTGATTTATTTTTAAAAATATTTTGATTAATTTGATTTATCTTTAGAAAAACAGTAAAATTAATATTTAGTTCTTTTAATTTGTAATTGATTAACATCTGTGAATCATTTTTTTTTTGTAATAATTTGATAATTAAATACCCTGTAAAAATTATTAAAAAAAATATAGCCTCTTAATTACTTTAATTATGGTTTCCAATTTAATCATCACGTAAATCGTTTGCCTCATTTGCTCATTGCTTAATTTTGAGCTATTTAAATTCTAGACTGCAATTTAATCACCGGAAGTGGTTTGTCAGCCACTTGGCCGGACACGCAGCCTTCACGGAATTGGTTCCCCCTTGATAAACCCGCCTGAATATACCTCCGACAAACATTTCAATGACCCGATGCACGTATCCTTCTATTTGTCTTCTTATTTATATTCTTTCTTTCCAACTATGCAGTTTGAAAGATTGTCAATAAAAAATCATTTAATTATTCATTTTTTAAATTAATGAAATTTAAAATTTATTTTATTCTAATTTTTAAGAAAAAAAAAGATAATTAATATTGCATATCCTTTCACTGATAAATAAACATTAGAATTTAACTATAATTTAATTTATTTATCTCTATTATAATATAAATATGATAATATTTGTGAAATTTTTGAGACAAGTGAAGACTGACAGCCCCAAAAGACATGCATATAGTATAGTGTTGGAGGGCGTGGTTGAGATCAATTGCGAGCAAGATCAGCATTGATATGAAGCAATCATGCAATGATTTTTCGAGTGATAGAACCAACATTTGTGGGGCAATATGTGATGGGTTTTGCCAGTTTAGGCTGTTTAATGCCTAGACAGCCCCAAAAGTCCTGTCAGGAGTTGGCAGTTGGAAAATCCCAAATCAATGAAGCCAAATTTAAGACAAATAAGGCATCCCTTAGTAATTATATATTAAAATTATAAATTCTACTCGAATTACATATATATAAAGAATGTGGCCACTGAAATTGCCGGACATCCACCGGACCAGCCTATGTATGCTCTGGATACATGTTCTACACAGCTTGTTTGTGGACTCTGTCTCTCCATATGATAAGAAATATCAGAGATTTTTCAAAAAGAAAAATTACACGTAATTTTGAAATAACTTATAAAAATAACGTTTCATATCATGATTTTTAATCAATATATATATATATATATATATATAAAATCTTCCTTAATTGAATAAGTATTTATTAAGGGAAAACGGCATTATAATAAATTTAATAAATTTATCTTGATATTTTGAATGAAACTTGTTATTCATGACTAATTTTGTAAAAATAAATGATTATAAAAGTAATTATTTTTTAATGATTTTAGTGGATAAAGAAAAAAAAAAGGATTATTCCACAGTAGAGAAAGTGGATGGATGGATAATAAGGCAAAATTTGGTGAAGGCATAATGATATGTTGTTTGAAGATGGAATGCGGGTGTTGGGGGGTTGTTGTTGTTTTTCCGATTAATAATTGAGCCATGGAGGAAGACATTTTTCAAAAGGCTTATTGAATTAGACATGACCATATCAACAACTTATCACATTCATTTAATGGGAATTCATAATCCACCTTCAATTAGTGCTTTGCAACTTGGTTCACCCGCTCTCCCAACATTGCATAACATTTTTCATGTGCCATCCATGTTAAAAAAAAAATAAAAATAAGTAGATGGAGCCAAAACAAGTTGCTATGGATATCAAGTGAAAGTAATTTGTCAAACATGATAAAACCAAAGGAAGAAAAAGACTATGCTAAAAGTAAGCACTAATCCGCAAAATCACAAATGAAATGATTGTTCTTGATCCTCCATAAGAATATGAATTTTGCATTCCTATAATCTTGTAGATTGTCTAAGGATGGATTTTCCAAATTACAAACAACCCATCAGGCTATTTTATTTTATGTAAATAAATATATAGATGGAATATTTTAATGTAAATTTTATATATATATATAATTTTAATGTTTATATTAATAAATCATTTTAAAAATAAAAGCTCACATTATGTAATAATCTATTATTCTGGTTATATCGATATCCATCTTATAAGATTTTTTAAATAATTAAATATTAATGTTTGAGTTGATTTTAAAAATTATAGTATGATTAAATAAATATATGAAGTTTTGATAGTTGGATTAAGGGTTTAATGGTAGTAAATTATTTTCATTAAAAACTATTAAAAATACACAATAAAGGAAAAACAAGACACAGGTGGATTTAAAAGGTTGGAAGGGGCCAGCCATTAGAGGCCCCCCTTGCTGACCGAATTGCCTTCGATTTTCCACTCCTTCATGTCCCTTATAACATGGAGGAAATTATGGCAGCTTTCTCCTACTTCTCTTTTTCCCTTGTTTCATTTCTACTATCCTTCCACCATTAATGAACCCTCTCCAAATTAACTTACCAGGAACAGAAACTTAGAAAGAAGAACGAGAGACAGAGGGAAAGATCTTATATATACTTATATATGGAGATAGAAGCAGTGAAGTGTGAGTGCTGTGGATTGAGAGAGGATTGCACTCAGGATTATATTAATGAAGTCAAAGGAAAATTTGATGGGAAATGGCTTTGTGGGTTATGCTCAGAAGCGGTAAGAGATGAAGTTAACAAGCAGTTTATCGACATGGAAGAAGCTCTTAAAGCTCACATGTCGTTTTGTCGTAAATTCAACTCAAACCCTGCCGTTGGTGTTGCTAATGGTATGCGACAGATGCTTATCAGAAGAAGGTCGAACGACATGTCGTCTCCTTCACCACCTTCTTCTGCTTCTTCCTCCTCCTCTTCCAAGAAGTACAGTAGATCAGCAAGGACTAAACTCTACTGATCATTGAAAAGAAAAAAGCTAGAAACCAAGATTTAAAGAGAAAAAAAGAAAACAAATTTTGAAGGAAAAAGATTACAAGTCAACTTTATGTGAAAAGTAGTTCAGTTCTTTAATGGCAGGAAAGGAAGCTTCAACCTCTCTCTCTCTCTCTCTTTTTTTTTTTTAATTTTTATTTTAATTATAATAATTCAAGATTATCATTCCAATATCTAGAAAATTCACTTAAATAAAAATAAAAATTCATGCATATATATCATCTTACGTTGATTGCTACAAATAAAGTTTATTTCATTCATCCTATTTATAAATATATAAATAATAATATTAAACCATATATATATATTTTATATAAATTGTTTCTAGTTTTGCATTTGATTAAATTATTCATTGACATTTGATGATTAATTGTTCATTTTCATTAATTTAATCATATTAGTATATATGAAAAAAGTTAAGAAATCAAATTATTCTAATACAAGTATTATCATATAAATATTTATCATTTTATATTAAAATAATATTAATATCACACATAATTATTTATTTTGATACTATCAAATTTCATAGTCATAAATAATTGTAATATTTAATATCTTTTATAACATATCTAATTAGATAATTATAAATTAACAAAATATACAAGTCAAATCAGAAATAGGAGGATTATAGAGACATGGTAATTATGGATAGTAATCAGCAAGCACATGAAAGTGGTGGTAAGACTAATTACACATAAGCAATCATATTTAATGGGATTAATTCACATAAACATATTCATTAAGTCAAAAATCAACTTAATTTAAAATTTAAAATAATCTGACATTTTAAATAAAATAATTAATTTTTTTTATAAAAAATTATACCCTTAACTAGAAGGAAAGAAGGACATTGATTAAGAGAGGGAATAAGAACATTTAATTGATAAATTGAAGGGTAATTTAAGCAGACAAATGTCCAAAACACAATTAAGATTCCAAAAGGAAAAGACTTCTCTGCCTTTCGTTTCTTCCTTCTCTTCTTCATTTTCTTCCATGTCACTTTTCAAATGCCTTCAATCATACATTTTCCCCAAACTCATTTATATATATATATATAAATCATTTAAATTGATTGTGTTGTATCTTACACATATATATATCATGTCATTAATATTAAAACAATTTTATTCTTTACTTTATTTAATTTTGATATGAAATAATTGATTTTAGTGTTTTAATCGAATATAAAAATAATAATAATAACATGTGAGAATCTGAGCAAGAGATAACTTGTGAAATGGCGTTTGATAATGAGCTAAAATGTTATTAATTAATGGTAGATGAGGGCAGCTGGGAAACAATTAATGCTTTTTCTATAAACAGCAGAGGAATGGGATACTATTTCTCTTTGTTATTTGTCGTTTTATTTAACTTTTTATAATTTATCCCATAAACAATTTATTTTTTCCTGAAATTCATGCAGTAAGATTGCACTTTCAAATTAGACCCGGGAATGGAAGTCTGGTTGACCTGAAACTCAGATCAAGAACCATTCATTTCGGTATCAAGTTTTAGTTGTTTGGTTTCTGACTCGAATCGAATTCCATTTTGAAACCAAAAACAAAAGGAATCATGGCATAAGCCACCTCAATCATCCAAATAAATATATAATTCAGACCCCATCTTCAGTTCAGGACTGGTTTTTGCCACCCTTTGAAGCTTTTTGGCTTAATTCTCTTGAACTGAAAGTGGCTCCAATATCAAACCACCATTGTTCGTGGGTTCTTTGCTGATAAAATTTTAACCTTTTTTGTTAATCAAAGATTTCTCTTCATCTTTGATTACGTTATCATCTTTTCTTCTGTTAATTCTTGGCTTTTTCTTAATCCATTTCTTGTTCTTGCTTTATCAGAAACCAAGAACGAGAGTTTTTTTTTTTCCAAAAAAGAAAAACCAAGAAAGACATCATGAAGATAAATCCAACACCCAAGAACAGAAAAAGTACAACAATTCCATACTATTCTAGCAACAATTATCATGTCAAGAACCCATCTTCTAGTAAGTCTTACTGCAAGAAACTGAGGAGATTGCCCCACTTATATAGCCGTGTTCTTGAGCTTCCTTTCAGGTCAGACGCTGACGTGTCAGTGGAGGAAAGCCGTGAGTGTTTCCGTTTTGTGGCGGTGACTGATAATATCAAAGAAGTAACAGCTCACACTGTTGAAATCCATCCTGGGATTACTAAAATTGTGATCAGGCCCAACGGGTATGTTGCATTGTCATCATTTGATGAGTTGGAATTGGATATGTGGAGGTTTAGGTTACCGGAATGTACACGACCGGAGCTTGCCAGCGCTGTTTTAAGAGATGGGAAGTTGATGGTCACCATACCGAAAGGAGATGATAAAGCGGAAGAAAGGTGGTGATAACATAAAGTCTAGAGCGGCTGCAGTTACAGTGGAGGTGATCATGGGATGCTATTCTGAATATAAGGCGTCAAATGATCAATCCATGCAAATTCAAAGGTGAAAATATATAATGTATCTGATAATAATAAGAAGTGTAAGCTTCTGTATCCACAATGGTGAAGGATATGATCAAGATCTTATGGTGTGAGTAGATGGTGCTTTATGCAATCATGATTTGTCAGGTTTGGATGAAGAGAAATGAAAGTAAATGATTTCAGAAAGTATGTTGGGTTGAATATCCGTTTATTTGGGAATTCCATAACAAGTGATTGGTGGGATATTTGAAAGCTTTTGATTAATGCCAAAATTGAGAGGAAGAATCTCTCTCTATCAACCATCATCCACTACCTATCAAATTGATTAAATGAATGGAATTGGTCATATTCATTTTTTAAAATAAAGTATGATAATTTTATGTTCATTGGCTCGTTCATTTATTTATTCATTCATTCATCTTAGTAACGGTTTGACAAACAAGAAAACAAAAGAGAATTACGGGTGAACTGCATTCCTAGTTAATTATATTATGAATTAATATAATTTCTACTGATATACATTAATTGATATAATGGTTAAATAATTTGATGATGATGACCGAAACATGCAGCACATACCTTTATTCATGGAAAACATTTAGCCAGCACAACTATCAATATGAGTCTAAGCCTTGGGAAGGTTTGATCCTCAGATTCTCTGGCTAAGTAGATAATCGTCTCACCACCAGGATTTTTAACATTTTAAACTAACATTACAAGTTCTAATTTCACAACAAAAGTAGATCGTCTCCGGTTGAAGCAGGTTAAGAGAAACAAGACCAGCACTGGCCATAAATCATGGAAGGTAAGATGGTTCTAAGTGGAGAATACTTACCTACAGAGAAAACCCTTCAAGAGGGGCGAATTTTGCACGGATTTCGGCTTCACGTTTTACTGCATTTGTCTTTTTCAGCTCCAAATCGGGCAGCTTAGTGTTGGCTATTTGAATTTCATGAACAACTTTTGGGATTGCACTTGCTACCAATTTCTGAGTATAAGCCACCTCATTCTTTGCAGCCTTGTTACTCTCTATAGCATTTGTAAGCTCCGCTCTTCTTGATCGAAGAAGTGCAATTTGTCTGTCAATTTCGTCGACAGCCATCGAGTTTTCATCCACCTGGGATTGCAGCTGGTCTGCCTTTTCCTTCAGGTCACTATACTCGGTCTTCAAAGAAGCAACCTTGGCCCTCTTAGCCTCGAGAGCAGCGAAGAATTCATCAACCTGATCAATTATTTCTCTACTCTCCAGATAAACCTCACTGAATGAAGGGATGTCCTCGATCAATTTCAGTTTGACAAGTTGTTCAGCATTCATGGTAGGATCTTTTCGAAGCTTTGATGCTAGAGTTGTGAGTTCAGTGATGTTATTTGGTGAAATTAACGAATTGAAGTCCGTAACAAGAAGGGAAGAAAGCTTGCTTCGAGCTTCTGCCATTTCTGATTGTGCAGCAGTAGAATCAGTGGTTGTGGAAGAGTTCACTTGGGTTGCACCAGCAGGCTGAGTGAGAATGTCTTCTAAAGAGCTGAGGTAGTTATCAAAATCTTCTGGAATTGGCTCTACTACTGGTTCCTCTGCCACTACAACTTCTTCGTTTGGAACAGGAGCAGAACGGGAGGATCTCCTAGTAGGCCGCTTCGTCATTTTCTTTGGTGTAGATGATGATAATTCAGCTTTGTTTTCTCTACCTTTCTTAGGTCCACGTGATGATTTACCTCCACTCTGTTTTGTTGGCTTAGGTTTAGGCGTAGCTGACAACTTGGATCCGCTCCTTTTGGTTCGCTTAGTTGTGGGGGGTGATTGTTCTTCTTTCTGTTCTATTGGCGCAGGTGTAGATGAAGCAACTGCAGTACTTCTTCTTTTCCTCAGGGAAGAATAAATTGTATCCGTTTTCTCTTCTTCTTGACCTCCCACTTTTTCTTCCTGTGAAGGTGGAGGAGCAGGTTGCACTGTATCAAAAATGAAAATATTAGGAAAAACAAGTAAATTACGAAGCACTTCAAGATGGAAACACTCCTTACTTCTATAGGAGAGATATTCAGATTGAAATCAAAAGTTTCACACAATAGATCAACTGATATGTGCCCCCATTTCGTCCAAACATCAAAATCACTACTTCCAAAAAACCAAAATGAGAAGTTCAAAAAATATATATGGGTTAATTGAAAACATAAAATATTAGACTTTCAAGTAATATACTGCTACGAGTATTAGTCACATTGCACAAATGTTATCAAGCATTACCATAGTCAATGTCCACAGACAGTTAGCTTGAAGTGCTTTTCAATCAAAATTTTGCATCAAGTTTTTTACTTGGTTACAAATTAATTCCCAACTTAATTATTGCTTTAACGCTTTAGTACTTGTGCATCCCATCTCCATTCATCATTTGAACCACTTTGACCTAAAAGACTTTGGTTCTTTGTCAGTTAAACCAACTCCTAATTCCACCATCACAAAAAAGGGGCACAAAATCTTAACCCGAACTATTAGAGGTTTCTAGCCACACAAAATCTTCAGCAATATCAATACGAAGATGAATAAACCTCTTCACACAATGAAGCAGGATAGTACCAATAAACATGTGAAAAGGCTTCCACATCCTGCAACAGACATCTAACTAAGTATAGAGTTGCCATTGAGAATTTAAGCAAACCTTTGGTTGTAGACACTGTTTTCCCAGGGATCTTCCAAGAAAAAGATGCAAAAAATGCATCCACGTCTGCATCAGGAAAGTTTGATTTGATATAAGTTTCAACTGCAGCTTTGCTTGCAAAATTCTGTCTCCCAAGACGTTTTGGAATATACAGAAATCTATCTTGGAAGAAGCCTGAAGCAGCAATCCTCCTTCCTACTCTCCAGGTCCAAGTATCACCAGGATCTGGCCAGTCAATTGGGGCATATGGCAATCCTTCCCCAGATTCAAAAGGTCGAACTGGCCAAAGCAAGTTATTTTCATCCACCCCATTCAGGGCACCATTGCTTTCAAGAGGAACCTCATGCACAGAAAATTGCTCATTCTGCACGTTATCATTCTCCATGCCATCATTCTGCACTTTATCCTCCACGCTATTTTTCTGCGTGTTATCATTCCCCATCCCATCATTCTGCATGTTATTATTCCCCATCCCATCATTCTGGACATCGTTCTCCACATCGTTGTCTGCAAATAGCTCATTCTGCAGCGCAGAACGAGCAATCTGCATAATATCATCATTTTGTACGTTGCTTATGAAGTGCTCCTCATGCGGATTGCTCACCGAAGCTGGTTGGTTATAGTCACTTTCGTTGCTATGAAATAAGCTTCTATGCAGAATAAAAAAAATCAATAAATTAACTAAAACTAGTTCATTATCCTAAACCTAACAAGAAATCTGAAATTCATAATATCATCTAAACATTTTACCAAAATTCCTTGAAAATATCATTACATTAGAATTATAAATTTTACATCAAGAACCAAGAGAAAACATTTCAGAAGACAATCTTTACAAATACCCTAAAAATTCAATCTGAAGGGTAATTTTCCAATTTCAGCACAAGCAAATCATTTGATCGAAAATTAACTAAAAGATAACCATGCTCAATCATTCTATAACATAAACGAAGATTGTTACTTCGAAATTACATCAACGCCTTCCATAGTTCAGTAAAAACAGAAAAAAAAAAAAACAAAGATCAAGAATCGTAATTCAGCTGAATCATTAAATCTTACTCATGGTCATATTCCCTCGGCTGATCTGGATGAGGAAAAGGATATGGATCAGACATCACCACACGATGATCTTCGTATTCTTTTCACCTACAAAACAAACAAAAAAATAATTAATCAAGATAAAAAGAAATATTCAAAAGAAATTTCACGAAATAAAAATAAAATAAAATACAAAAAAAAATAATAAAAAAAAGAAAGAAGAGGAAGGTGGAGATGGCGAGACGGAGCTCACTGTTACTTGAGTGGATCTAGCAGCAGGATCGTAAAATGGTCAAGTTGAGCCAACAGGAAGTATTTTAGGGAGAAGAGATGATGGTGAAAAGACAGTTTTGCCCTTTCCACGAGTGGATTAACGTCATTATCCGATGGGTATTTCCGTCTTTGCGGAGTTACACTAATTTTTTTTTTCATTTTTTGTCTGGTTCTGTTCTCACGTGCCAGCAGAGTGCGTGTGGTAAATTACCGGATACTTTTTCTTTTTATGAGATGCTCTTAATTACTATTCGACCATGTCAAGCGTACATTAATATTATTTTTTTATTTTTATTATTATCTATTTTAATTTAAAATAACAAAAATTTCATCCACCCACTATTAATATGACAATAAATTTCTAGTTTATTAATTAATGTTTTTTTTATTTATCACTCTCTTCATATATTAATATGAATATTAAACAAAATATTATATATTTTTGAAGTGAAACTTTAATATTTTATTTTGTTAATAATTAATTAAAGACTTAATTTTTAAAAAGGTTATTCAAATAATTTGCATATTCATTTTTTTTGTTGAAAGAGTAGATATTAATTATTGAAGAAAAATCATAACAAATGTAAACTAGTCATTAGTGCAACAATTTAATATTTAGAAATACAAATATTCTTAAACTTTTGGGATTTAATCTTACTGTAAATTTATATCATATATGATTATGATTATTACATTAAATAGTATATTATCGAAAATTAAATTCGAAGATTTAACAAAAAAAATTGATGTTTTTCCTTTGAGCAGGGAAGAACCTCATCAAATTAATTTGAACCTCGGATCTGAAAAGAGATAATATAATGGATAAGTATTTCTGAATGAGAATAAAATTAAATATTATGATCGAAACTAAGAAATTTGAAGATCATATAACTCCATTTCTCATGCATACACATATATATGTGTGTGTGGGACTGCGAAAATGGTTTGGAGTGAGTTTCCTATAAAGTAAAAGAGGTTTCTACATAATTACTCATGCGTGTAATTGACTGTTCCACAGAATTCATATATATATATATATCACTGTTAAGCATCGCTTCTACTACAGATGTATATAGACATATGCAGGCTTTGAATAATACGACTGCTCATACACAGACGGATCCTGCGGTGGGAAAGTGGGGATTATTAGTTCGTAAAATATAAACTCTACATTCCGTCCTTACAGACAGGACTGACTAGTATCGCTGGTTAGATGTTAAATACTTTGTTTTATCCTTTTGTTCTTTCTTTCTTTCTTTCTTTCTTTCTTTCGGATTTACGGAGAAAGACGTAGAGACATAATATGTACCTGATCGAACTCGGGTTCGGAAAACATTGTAAGGTCGACCTGGGTCTTGTTTTTTAATTGGTCTAGCGATTTCTGTGCAAGTATTCTTCATGCATCATTATCAGCTGCTCTGCAACCTGTTATGAGTACAATCACCATTAGTTAGTAGAAACCAACAAGAAAGTCGGCAATAACATGCTTAAATATACATCACATAGCCGTTTTCTTGATAAATATTTTCTTAACATCTTGTAAGGCATTTGAAGTTATCAAAAAATTCATACAAAGGATGAATCTTTGGATACAGGTTATTCCCTTTGTGCGATTCAAATTTCAACAGTAAAAGCTTTTTAAGGGTTCTATCCCCATATCATTTCCTAGAAAAGATCATTTATACCATAAGAGAAACTCACATTTGCATTATTGATGATAAGAAAGCGTAATTTCTATGCAAATTGTTATTCTTTAAATAAATTTTAATCAAATGTAGAGATATATGATCTTAATTAATTCATATACCAGAGATCTAGAGCTAAAAGGGCAATAATGATTATGATTAGCAGCAACATTCCAAATTATTGATGCCAATTTCAGGGAAAACTGACCTCCTCGAGGCTGCCATCCTCGATCTCGGTGTTGAATGAAAGCAATAGATTTTCATGAAGCAAATTCTCCAAATCTTCAACAGAAAGTGGTCCTATACACATAATATCATGTGCAAATGAAAACAAAATTCCAATTTTTTTTCTAAAATTATACGAGAGGGGAAAAAAGGTTCCATTATACCTGAAGAATGAAAGAACCAGGACAAGATATCAGAAACAAGCTGATGAGATTTCTGGAGCGAATCTCGGCCGCCCCATTGGTTATCGACAGCCATTTGAAGGCCATGCCAGCGCGAAAGAAGCAACGCGATGCCCTCTCGCAAGGGAGAAACAGGGCCCTCTGGTTTTCTAACACTAAGAGATTCCATTGGAATTCCTTCTTGGCCTTAGGGCTTCTGTTCCCCCGTCGTCGTCTCCGATAGAGAGAGAGAGAGCAGAACAATCAAGAAAAGATATAAGAGCGTCGTGGTCTCCATTGGAACTCCTTCTCGGCTTTTGGTATATATAATATATGGCTTAATTTAGAAAAAAAAAAGGCGCGAAAAAGGGGTACGCTGGCACTGAAACAGAAATTGTAGGCCACGTTGCAGGAACAAGAGGACAGTCTTTCTCCATAAAATTTTTATACTAACGGTATCCATACCATAAAATTATAAAATTATTTATGTATTAATTTATTTTCTTAAAATTATATATATATATATATATATATATATATATATATATATTACTTTTATAATTATCATTAAATATTAATATATAAAATAAATAATATAAAAATTATCAAGTTATTGGACCTGATAAACATTAGAATCTTTTAATTTTTTGTTTAAATATTAAATTACCTCATGATTACAAAATTTACTTTGTATTATAATAATATCATATAACTTGTGAAATTTTACAAACATAACAATTTGAATAACCATTTAATCTAATTAATTTATTCATTTTCTTAAAACTCTTTATATAAAATCTTTAATCTATTCATTTTCTTCACCTCTTTAATTCAATTCAATTTTTCTGATTTGATTTTAAAGATAAAAGAGCAATTTTATGAGGTAAGTCCAAACCCTGCTGAAGGACCAAATCAATTCAATTGACTACTGCTATAATCACTTGTAGCAGGAAGAACAAATACCACATTTCTTTTATCCATTAAATTACTATTCATTAATATCAACTACTTATTTAATTCATTAATACTACTCTTAACAATAAATAAGAATAAATCTGTCATTAATTACATGTTAGTATAAATATGCAGGTTGGTGTTCCATTAGTTTAAGAGTGTGATCCACAGGAAGATTTCCAGATGTAATTACAACTTAAATATGCTTTAATACAGTAAACATCACTTGCACAATTAACACCATAAGTGACTCCCAAAGAGCTGGGCAGCAAATGGCCGTCCCCGACCGCGGTCGAGATCGAAACCCGCAGAATATATGCATACAACAAAGCTCTATCCAATTTCCATTGACACAAAAGGCTCCAAGGTTTGATTGTGAATGAGCCAGAACTAAAGGATGCATGAATTTATCAAGAATATATGCATGAACTCAAGGCGTAGATAGCAACTAGTTTTTTTATTTTTAAAAAAAAAAAAACCTTCCATCCCATCTTAATATTTGTGGCGAAGGACAACAACTCAAGGATGCATGAATTTATCAAGATGACAGGTAAAAGACGACAATTAGTGACAAGGCAATCCATCCTTCAGGATGGTGACATCAAAATATGCAATGCCAGATATGAGGGACTCTAGTACTACACCTTCATGTGTCCTGCTCTCGGCTCAAGAGATTTTTTTAAACCTTTAACTATCGTCTTTTGAGTTCGAAATCACACATGTACAACAGTCCAGAACCATCCATTGAACTCTCTTAGAATGTTTTATAAGAAAATATCTCTACTTCATTGTCTTACCCCGACCATTCATGCCAAAGGAATGACTGGTGCTGAAGCTGCCTAACACGGTTTGTAAACATGTTAACAATAACTAGTGTCTAAACATATTGCAATCTGAAGTTGTAAATTCTTGTTTCTTATAAGCATTCACCACATTAGTGAACAGTTCGGCAGATCCATCCCAAAGAGCCTGCTCACCTCAAGTTAAAAAATACAAATAGGGATGCACCTAAATGAAGCCTTCGCTCATATTTTGTAGAGGAAGATCCTAATATCTAGGATCATCAGTTCACACCATAGATAAAAATCAATTAAGAAACAAAAATACTTGTCATCAGGCAGGCAAGGAACCTAGTGATTATATGATGCTTATCTCAGGGTGTAAGTTGCATAGCATTTGAATCTCTCGAGCAAGAAGAGAGGCCCATTTGTACCTTTCATGTCATCTAGAACCTACTTGGATTCTTTGTGCTCTCTCTTGCTCTCAATTGTTACTTTCTTTCTTGTTTCAAAATCTACTTTGCAGAGATCAGCAGCTGTTCCAAGATAGCCATATAAAATCCTCTTTTTCTCTCCACTCGGGTCTATCATCACGAGGTGCGGATTCTTCTCATCATCCTTGCCCAATGTCAGGGGCTGTATGCGCTCCCAAGCCCTACGCCCGTGATTTTCCTTCTCAAAGTATTGTGCTAGCCGCAAAGCCTCATTCAGACCCAACTGATCACCACTAAACTTTATGAGAGTCGTACCTAGATGACCTTCTCTTCCATACAAGGACTTTGATTTGCCACCAGGAAACCCAAGTTCTGAACAGCACGCCATTTCAGGATTAATGGATTAAAATAAAGATAACTAATATCTAGACAGAAGCAGCCAAAAATAACAGCAAGCAACAATGTGTTTACTGAACAACTGTTAGGCCATTCTACGTTCCTTCTACTTTCAAGTCCTCTCTCAAATGAATTTCACATTCACACAGTAGCATGGTTTCATGCTAGATGTCAATACACTTCAACAATCACAAAGAAAGTTAACAGATTATCAATATTTGCAACCATTCAAGTGGAAAAGCATCCAACCATGCCCGACAGTGCAACCCCTATTTTACAAAGGGTAAGATTGCCACTGAAAGGAGAAGTGAAAAGCTAAAACAATTAAAAGGAAGACAAGATGCAAAGCACTAGCATTTAAGTAGCATGACCAAAATACTAGAAGAGACTGGCAGCGTCCAATGAAATGTGTCATACTTACATTATTACTTTGGGATAATCATTATATGGCAAGTTATAAAAGACAAAGTAACATTCACCGATCAGAATACATACAGAAGATTCATAACACTTCATGCTCCCTGCAACATCACTGCCTCATGATGCCAGAATATATATATATATATATGTCAGAACTATTTGCCAGCAATTGAACTAAGGAAAGCAGTATAACCGCAGAATCTGAAACTTCTGTTTAGCAAACTCATCTCTTGTAGCATAAGTTTGAAGGTATGAAAAAAGCTGACAGCCATATGACTAGAAAAAACCAAGGCTGCATATTTTACAGTTGTTCCTAGATTACCTCAATGATAGCTCCTTAAAGGAGTCTCGATCAAGAAAATTGTTATTTGTTGTAACCCCATAACATTCAGATATAAAATTACAGAAAATGTAGAAGAATGGTTGGTATTCTGAAGTGGTCATTGGAATTTAGTAACTTAGCCACTCAAGTTGTGAATATTGCCCATCACACAGTAAGCAGTAGATAGAGGTGACACTAGAATTAAAACGTGAAAATAAAAAAGGGTTCAATCATCAATGTAGAATTAGTAGTATCACTTGAAGCACCTAACATGCTACTCTGCTTGGACTCGATATTTTCCTCAGAACAGATCTGAGGCGATGTAAACTGCATTGCTTTTTGACCACATCTGGTGCAACAATTAGCAAAATGCCTCTCTACAGCAAACATTCAGTAGCAGCAACCCAATCCCACATGGATTAATATACTAATGATGATGCTTAACAGCATCTGTATCAGTAATCACTTCTACTTCCTTTCCCAATCTCATATACCAGAAAGACCACTTAAATGTGAGAGCTAAGCAAGTCATGATTTGAAAAACAAATTACACATCACAGTAGGAGAGTCAGAATCATGACTTGTAAAAAAAGAAGCAGTATTAGAAAAGTTTCACGTGAAGATTACAATCATGTAGAGAGAACTACATATTACCAATCGAACAGAGCATATATAAAAGTTTGCATACTAGGCAGACGATGGCTTGACATAAGAACAAGAAATTGAACAAGGAAAAACCATTGGCATCTAAATCTTAGAACAGCGATACTATTAAGAATGCAAAAGAAGAACCAACATCAAGTCCATGCGTGCCGTGAAGATTGCTTATAAAGTAGTAGACAATAGACATATAATGAAAAGAAACAATATAGAGTAAGGAGGGCAGGAAAAGAAAAGAGAGTAATGTCTCTTAACTGAAATTAAATGTTCGAATTCCTTCTCATAATTCTATAAAAAATTCATAGTTTTTAGAATTTTAACCTAGAAATACAGACAGACAAACCAGAAAGGTCAATATCCATTATATACATTATTCAAGAAAGGTGTTTAGAACACAAGTGATGGCTCAAACTATACACCATCCATATTCTAAATACTTTTGCATTCTCAATACAAGTATAACAATTATCTACAAATGCTTCCTACTAACTGAAACATGGATGCCAAACTAATATTTGAACTAAAAAACTGCCCACCACACAGCACAAAAAAAGTAGACTAGTTGAAGCAATCCAACAATAGAAAAGAAAGTTGATCCAAAAGTATAATTTCCTGCTAAGCAGCAAAAGTTGATCCAAAAGTATAATTTCCTGCTAAGCAGCAACCTCTTTAACTAGATGGTATAAAACCAGAGGTTCCACAGAGTAAAATAATCTCCATGTCAAAGATGAGGAGTCATCTTCCATATAACAGCTACTGCTACAATTGGAAAAGATGCTAAAAATGGACTACACCGAGTGCGTTAGTTAAGATATTGTGGTCTCTTGTTGCTACTCAGGTAAGATGGCATTATAAGAATAGGACAGCCACAACCAGTAATAATTCTACTAACAAAACTTCTTCAGTAAGGATAACTGCAACAAAGAACTATTCTAAAGAATGAAAGAATAAATTTGACCAATGACCATCATCACAACTCAACTCAATCAAGCCTACTCCTCAAAGCCTTAACCCCAAGTTAATTGGGGTTGATATCATCACAAACAACATTGATTACAAAGGAAAAAGGAAAAAGCGGCATGTTATACCTCTTAATTTGTTATCCATTGCTCTGTTTCCCAAACCTTCCATGCGACCATCTTTACCCCTTCCTGTAATTGTGTTATGAACTATCACCAAAGGGAACCACATAATTAAATCATCGTGGTTTGCTGCTGCTTCATCAGCAGGCAAGAACTGATAGAGCTTTGCATTATCAGGGGGCTTTGAGTAGTTCCATCGCATTAACACACAGAGAGCTTTGTGTAAGCCCAAGTGATCCACACGCATGTCAGCATTATCTGAGTTGTACGTGTGCATTACAAGAGCATGTGTGTCTGGAAATTCTTTAGAAGACCTGTATTTTTCATATCAAGGGAATTGAAGAATAATATTCAGGTAATCTCTGAAATATTCTAGTGAGCCTACAACTTCAAACTAATAGTGAAAAAGTTGGCAAATTCAGCAGCAGAGTAAATACAAGAAACAAGTGCAGGGTGATAAATCATGTCCACCCTATAAAAGTCTAGAAATTGGAACTTATTATAGCTTTGATAGCATGCATCAAAATTTTATATTAAAGTAATAAAGTAAAGTTCAACTCAAATCCAAAGAAGCCAGTAAGATGGTAGTTCCACCTTTTTACTAGCTTTGTGGCGTCATAAGACACACTTCAAACAAGAAAACAGAAAATAATGAAATTTATTTGCCTCGGTAAACATGAAACCAAAATTCACATTTTGGGACTGAGCATATGGGAAGTGAAGAATGAAAACTGATACACGTTTGTTAAAAGAACAATTTTCATAGTCTCAACTTTCTATAAACCTAAAAACCACTAAAACAAACTGTTTCACCATAAACCAAAAATACAACATGGGTATAATTTGTCAAAAATGAGGACACAAGATGGACTATTTTTGAAACATATAAAATCCGAAAAAAATGAAAAGAAAACAAAATCAGGAGCATTAATTACCAAAAATTAGACACAACGAAGTTAAAATTCACAAAAAATTGCATATGAGGGATAGAAGGAAAGGGCTTCTGAAGCAGGACTTTGTTAACAAGTTCAACTTCCACTAATAAAAAAAACCAGAATAAAATCAAAAATAGGAAATAGTAAAGTCCACATAACCACAATCATTTTGCTAAAAGGTAATCACAGATTACTTAAAATAACTTGAACAACAGATTGGTGAGGAGAGATCCATGGAATGCTAGAGAAACAAAAGAACAAGAAACGCTAGAAGGCACTCATTGTTGGTTGAGTATTATACGGAGGCCATTTAAATAAATAAAGATAAGAACAAACAGCTTAACATGTTGTGATGAAACTCACAATGGTAAAGTATAATAACGAGAGCTACAAAAGGAGGAAATATATCAACCCCTTGAGATATTTCAAACTGTCACGCATATAAGTGTATGGCTAAACTAAATGAAAAAACAAAAAAGTGATTGACACCTATCATCTTTTTTCTTTATACAACTTACATTGTTTCAATTATGAAATGGAGTCCGAAAACTGGGCTGTAAATTAGGAAACAATTAAGTTACTAGGATCATCTTCTGTTCCATGCCTATTGTGCTTCTTGCAAGCAACCATAACACTTGAGCTATTGTGCTTCTCACTAGCAATTCTATCCTATTTGTAATCTTTGAGATGTCATCCCTTACCAGTATCATATTATTCTTCACCTTTGGGAAAAAAAAAAAAAAAGAGACATAACAAGAACACCTATTTTCTTCCAACGTAAGATTTCATACCACTAGCAATCCACACCTTACGATAGTTCTGCTACCACCTCTTATCAACATCAGATTACACTTTCACTTTCAGAAAAGAAAGATGAGAGACATGAAAAGGATTACTTTTTTTTAAACACCAGATAAGCAATACAATGCAAATATTCATGTCTATACATGCACATACAAAGATAAACCATGCTAGCTGCCCATCTATCTTCTCTTTTTTTTGGCAGAACAAGTACAATGCGCTATGAGACTGCTCAAATAAATAAACCTATCAAGTGGAATTAGTAATAAGAATCTTAATGTAGAATACATATCAACACTTTCTTCTTCTTAGCAGAAGAGCAGTTGCACATTCTTGTAGAGTGTGCTACTCATTCATCTCATGTCAACTTGCCCCAAACAATACAAAACAAATTTGAATAACAACATCATGCTGCAAGCCTCACATACAGTAATAAAAAAGAGGTATCTAGCCTAGCACTTTAGGTAACATCATAAACCAGAAGTAGAATCTAGAGACCACCTACTTTATTTTCCAACAATATACAAGTAACTTAACCCAATTATGGATATCAAATCAAAAATGGAGTATCATTATAACCAACAAGGTCAAATTGCCCGAGCCTACTTGACAAAGGTACAAGCGAATACAAAGTAGTTAATTTCGTGAACACAATCATAACATCCATCATGCACATCAACCACGTAAAACCCATCTGACAAGATTCCAAATGAGAAATCTACAATAAAAATCATCCAGTGAAGCAACCTAAAAGTTAAGCCACATACACTATAATGCTGTTGTAGTCTGTTAGACATCACATTACCAATATCAACCAATCACATCAGTACTCTACAAAAAAGGAGTAAGCAATTTTCTGTCACACAAATATTAATCTCAACTATTGGAACAAATTTTGAAAGATGGTAAGGCGTAGATGAAAAAGAGCAATTTACTTGTCTCGTTAACCACTGGAGCAAACACTGAAAAATAGTAAAGTTTAAAAAGAAAAAGAAGAAGAAGCTGCTACCAATCAAATTGCATTGCATAATGAAACGTAAAAATTCTTATCATACTAAATGCCAGTGGATATATAAGGTCTATAATCACACACGATAAACTCAATGTTTGAATTGTTTACTCTTCACAATAAAAATTTACCCATAAACAAGAGACAAGGCAGCAACAAGAACAAGAGATAGCCGAGATGCATCCGAAAATTGCATAAAGTGAACTGACAGTCATCCAAAGTCCAATCACCAACCAGCAGAGAAATGAAACGTCATTATTCTCAAATTTGAACGCATAATTTACATGTAATCTCAATCCTAGACACAGCCCCCTTCGGGAAAAATAAAAGACCTATCTCCAATGTCTTATGAGTGCAGAAATTTCTACAACCAAACGCATAAAAGTTTTCACTACAATAAATAGTAGAAAATAACAAGAAGAAGAACTGAAAAAGAAACTCTTATGAGGAGGACAAAACTAATAATCAGATTAAGTAGAAACGAAACAAACCTCCCGCAAGCAATACAAAGAAGGCGCCCTTGCTTGCCATTCTCCAAATAGCGTTTTCTCTCAGCTTCAGTTTCATTGATCAACTTAGAGAAATGCAAAAACGCCTTTTTGAGCTTAATCCGGTCCACTTCGAGATGTTTATTACTCCTGTTACTAATATTAACTGGACCCATAGTATGGTCACCGATCTTCATATGCTTTCCAGCTCTAGAAGAATCGTCCCCAAAATTACTTGTGCTCGTACTTGTACCTGCCGCAAAATGATCTGGATGATGAATTCCGTTTTGATTATCATAATTATTGCTGTAGTTATACCTAAATTCCTCTTCACCACCAAACTTCCTCTTATTACGATTGTTAATATTATTGTCAGGAAATCCTAACCCTGATGTTTCAGGGCCCAAAGGAGGGAAGCGTGAACCACCGCCAGGATGAGGGAAACGAGGAAATATCCGAGGACGACGAAGAGGGAAATCTTGATAATCAGGAGGGAGGGCGAAGTAAGAACGGACGCTGCCATCGGCAAGAGCAATTGTCCGGCGTTCAAGCATGTGAAAACCGTAGGTGGGTGGAGGTGGTGGCGGAGGTGGGGCCACTGTGTCTCGGAAGGGAAATGTGGGACCACCACGTGGAGGAGTAGGAATTGCATTATTGTTAACAGGAGTGGTAGGCTTGTTACTACTACTAATATTAGGTTTTGGAGATGGATTTTTTAGATTTGAAATTGGAGGATGAGGTTTTACTAAAGGCTTTTGGTCATTTAATCTCGAATCCGACGTCGGATTATTGTTCATTACACCGGTGGAAGAAGCTGATGTTTCCCATCGAGATTTGCGGGCGGAGGCGGAGGAGGAATTGGTGTGCGAAACACCGGCCATCGTTTGGAATTGTGTGCGAGTTTTCTTTTTTTTGTTGCTTTTATTAGGGTTTTCGGTGCAGAGAATTTTGATTTCCTGCATGAAAAGAGAAAATTGCCACGTGGCGACTTTGGCTCCCTAAACCAAACGTCGTCGTATCCATTAATGTTAGATTTCAACTGGATAAGGGGGGAGGAATAGCCAACTTGTGCCTAAAACGTCGTCGTGTCAAGTACCATTTATTTGGATAAGCAAAGTTACCGAAAGAGCGAGGCAGGAATTGAAACTTTGATCGACCCATGTGAACTATCAGAATTCGAAAGAGAAATTGCTGTTGGAATTACAAGATGCAGTGGATTTAATTAGATTCTAACCAGAAATGGCCATGATTCTTGCAGGAACGCTTTGTCCTTCTGTTTTTTTCATAACTAGAGCAAGTAAAGAACACTCTTCACCTCCACCCAACAATGCCTATAATTGTAAGTGCAGAAATCCCAACTCTTTTCTTGCCAAGACTTGATCTTTGGGTAGTTGCAAGAGTATAGATTGCAAGTGTATATATGATTTATCCCCATTTCCACTTTCCCTTTCATGTCATGTCTGTTTTACAGGTGTAATCGAGCCAAATCCGACTGATATAGTTGCAAGTTTAAACTCAATTTGAGATATAATCGTAAATAAACAAGCTAATATTAATGTAAATTATACTGTTCAATAAGGTTCGTAAATAGCTCGAGTCCAAGAATTTTTTTTGTATTTGAATTAAAACCATCGGTTTGTGAGTCGGGTACCTCAAACTCGACTCAACAAATATATTGACTCGATTAGACTGGTAACCTTTTACTGCTTAATGGAGTTTCTGCAACATGACAGATGGGCTGCGATCCAGGTTTGATACAGTTATGTCATGTAAAGCTGCTTCTTTTAGTCGTCGACATATGCTTGGCCTGATGATCACTGCATTTCCTACGGTTCTGGATTTAAGTAGGATTTCATTTCCATTACCAACAAGGGCTGCTGAAGATAAGCAAGATGAAACAGAAGACAAGGAGAAAGGAGGAGTTGTTGGGGCAATTAAATCACTGTTTGATCCAAATGAGAAAACAAAATCTGGGAAAGTATTACCGAAGGCATACCTGAAATCAGCAAGAGAAGTTGTCAAGACTCTGCGCGAGTCATTAAATGAAGATCCTAAAGATGTTACTAAATTCAGACGAAATGCGGATGCAGCTAAGGAGTCTATCAGAGAATATCTTGGCAGTTGGAGAGGACAAGAAAAGGTGGTGAAGGAGGTAAGTAAGCATGATTGAGAAATTTTGATTCAATAATTACATACAATAATCTTGTTGTTGATGGCAGGAATCATATGTAGAGCTGGAGAAGGCAATCAGATCGTTGGCAAGTTTCTACTCCAAGGCAGGACCATCTGCTGCACTTCCTGAAGAAGTCAAGTCTGAGATATTGAATGATTTAAACGCAGCTGAAGAATCTTTGTAACATATGATGCGTTGGTCAGTAGCTCAATGTAGTTGGGCAGATTTAGAAGAAACGGGATCACAATTAAATCCATTGAAAATTCCAAAATATGTGTTTCGGATACTACTTGGCTCACCAGCATATAATCAGCTGTTTTCAGCTGTTGTTCCTCAAAGAGAAGCAAATTCTTCTCACCAATTTGCATCGGAATGTTTCTGATAAGGTTCCTGGAGTAGAGTTTGTAGCAGTGGAACCGTAATCCTGTTAAGCTCGCATTGCAAATTAGTCTGAACTTTTTTGATAGCAAGACACAATAACAAGTTCAATGACTTCGATTTTTACCGGAAATGCAAGCGGCATAGGAAGCTTAAACAAATGGCAAACTGCTACAAATACAATTACAAGTCACCAGTTTAAACATCGTTCCAGAAATTCTGTTGTTTACAAATTAGCGATCTTTTCTTCCAAACAACAAAGGAATACACTGTTTAAAACACAGCATTACTGGAATCCTCCATATTCAGAGAATATGGTAGTAACCAACTCACCCTCCCTTGTTGCCCATGTTAGGCAGCCCTCATCTGAATCATCATATTGCATTAACAAGCAAATTTATTGTTCTTGATCAGTTATTAAAGCAATACAAATGGCAACAAATTGTCAAATTTTGATTTCGTGTGCATGAATATAAAGCAGATCCAATGTCGCCATAAACCATCCTTTGCATGATGATAATGAAGGATCATGATCGTGACAGAACACCCTTTGAGCTGCAAATCAAAATCATTCAAAATTTCAGAGGTTTTCAACATGTATAAAGAATTATGATTAACTAATTGAGTCCACCTAAATGTCCCTAAGTTATTGCTCTGCAAGCCTTCTCGCTGTGCATCTTATGCATATGAGAGAAATTCTATATAAAAACAGTGCTGCAGAAGGGGCTGTCTAATGGACAATTGTTCATTAAATCTATTGACGCTATTAAAATAAAGAAAATGCTCTTGGAAAATCATTTTCTTTTGAAATACTCTAATATCTTCAGTTATTCAAGGGTTAAGCGGTTAAGAGGAGGATGGGAGCCTTAGCATGAAGCTTTCCTTGCATTTTACAAAGAGGTGGCTTCCATGCCTCATGATCCATTTCTCATAAAAAATTCTTGCGTACTTGTGGAACCTTCATAGGATGGTATATATCAAATGTCACCACAAAGATGAAAAGGCATAATTAGTTGAGCAACTGATATGATAATTGCTATCACGGATAATATATCTAGTTCTTATGTTTACAATTAAACTAAATCCAGAAAATGCAAATAAAGGAAATACATGCTTCCACTACCAACGCAATAAATGCTTAAAAGGACATATCAAACCTTGGCACAGTCCCAAGGCGGCGGAGATCATATTCTGTAGCTTGTCGAAGAGCCTTAGCAAATGCTTTGAACGTTGCTTCAATAATATGATGAGAATTTTTCCCAGCAAGCTGCAGAAGAACAAATTGCAACACAAAATAAGACAGGAAAAATATAGTAAAAAATAATGACTATTGCAGGAACTGAACCAAAATGCAATGAAACATTGAAAATTAACCAAAATGCGCACACAAATAAGATGTAAAGTGACAAAATATTACTCACAATCAAGAACATATTGGCAATATTACCTGCCGGATGTGAAGTGTCATACCAGAAGTATTCACCAAAGACTGGAAAAAATGTTCCACCAGCTACAAAACAATAGACTCAATATTAAGTTAATTTATTTCAAGAAATGGAAAAATTGGAAAACAGAAAATGAAACACAAAACTGAAACGACAGGATTGTGTAAAATTCACAAACACACTACATTGCACTGGTTATTCTGTCCAGTGTCAAGCCCAACCACCATTGAGTTATGTGAAAGGTAAAGATATTTCCATAATAATTGTCACACCAGTGAACTCATGTGACACACCTGAGTATCATATGTTCCAACTCTCTGAGTTGGAATTTGCAAATCATAACTTAAATGTGGCCGTCCAGATAAATCCTGAAATAAAATATAAGGTTCAATTTATCATAATATGCTTGCAAGATCCAGAACTGCATAGTTTTAATAAGAGAAAAAACCTTTACACAACTAAATACCAAACACTTAAGGCACAATATGTTAAAGGATAAACTTAATGAAGCCTAACAGGCTGCCTAATATCATAGTTGATGTTGCACAGTAAATGCATTTCTATCGAGAACCAAATCTTGGATATTTTCCTTCTCTATCTACCAAAAATTATTTCCTTCATTTCCCCTAACACCAGTAGTAATAATTCATGGAGAAGGTTAGATTTTTTTTCAGAACATCGAGAAGCATGGAACATATCAGTCCCATTCAGCCTAAGTTAAACACCACCAACTTGAGTATTATTGAAGTCAAACATCGGATCAAGTGGTGACAGAATATAAAGATTTACTCATTTATAAACCCCAATAATTCTTTTTATCTGTTATTTTAGAAATTAGTTAGTGATGATGTGTAAGAAAGCACAGTACAGAACATACCAATGAAACATGTATCAGAGCCTCATCAAGAGGAGCTGAGAAATCACCAAACCGATGAATTCCTCTCTTATCACCAAGTGCCTGCAGTAATGCCTACAACACCAAAAACCTTGCTTACCATCTCCCAAAAGAAACAGAAAACTAAAATCCCAAGATAATAGATTTATCAATTGCTAATATGCAACAACTGAAGGAAAAGAAGAAAGAAAAAGTCTAGAGAAAACTTACCGTCCCAATAGCAAGTGCAACATCTTCATTAGTATGATGATCATCAATATGGATATCTCCTGTGGCTTTCACATGCACATCAAAGAGTCCATGCGAAGCAAGTTGCTGAATCAAACAAAAATAAATCATATGATTTGATCACTTCCTCAGTTTCATTTTAATCGTCTACTTTAACAGTTTTACCAATATTAAGAAAATCATTCATTAGTATCATCTTTTGCTAAAAGAATCCTAAAAATATTTAACAAGTTTAATAATAAAATAAGATGAACAATTATGTCCAAACAGGAAAATAGACCTCTCCCAAACAAGGTGATAATGATGAGAGCAATAAATAACAATTATCATTAACAAAATATCAAGTTATATTAATAAATTTGAAAAAGAGAAAAAGAAAAACGAATACTAACATCCAGCATGTGATCGAGAAACGGAATGCCGGTACTGGAATCAGAGATTCCAGAACCGTCCAAATTAATTTTGACGGACACATTAGTTTCCTTGGTAACTCTCTTCACTTCACCGATTCGAGCTTCATTTCCACCTGCAGTTATTGACACAATAAAACTGTGACCAATCGATCAATAATTAGATACTTAATAAAAAAATCGTAAACGCAAGAAGATTAAATTAGGTTTTAGAGAGAGATTTACCTGATTCGGTTGAAGAAGAGGTGAGGGAAGAGCCGTTGTGTTGAGGAGAGGTAACGTGGAGAGACTTCATCTGAATACGAGCTGAGGAGGGAATTATGGGGTAGGTAATACGTATGGGTACTCTTTGATCCTTTTGAGAAATCGTGACCTTTGATTTGGTTAATGAAGAAGGTAAGGAAGAAGAGGTGCTGAGGAGGCGAGAAGCCGAGACTGTGAGCTCCATTTTTGTTGTTTTTTCTCCTTTCCTTTTTCTCCTAGTGGAAAGATGAGAGAGCGAGTTGCCGGATTTTTGCTTGATGGTCATATAACGACGTCGTATTAAGAACCCATCGACCTTGGAATAATGCTAATTTTTTAAAGATATATACTTAACCGCTGTAATTAGAACACGTCACATCTAGGTTGAAATCAAGAGTAATTGTAAAAAATAATAAGAATAATATATTTAATAAAATATTTTATTTAATACATAAAAATTATAAATAAAATATTCCTATCTCAGAAAATATTATATATTTTGAATATTATTTTTATAAAATTTAAAATATTAACTAAATAATAATATTTATAAAATATTTAATTTATAATACTTATCAAACGTGATGTTTATATATTTTATATTTTTTACTTTTATTAAATTATCAATAACAAATCTATATTTTAAAAATACTTTAATTTATTTAAAATAAAATAAAAAATTTAATAAAAATGATACGAAAAATTCAAGAATTTAATGAAAAAGAAATGATTTAAGGGTTATTTAAAATAAAATAAAATTCAATGGTCCGTTTTACCTTAAATTTGAAAAAACAGATTCTTCGCTTCAAAGGTTCATCGTCTCCCTCTCCCCAACGGCTAGTTTCTTCCCCTTCCTTTCCTTCTCACAAATTTTCTTTCAAGCCAAACACAAGACTAAACCACAAGCCATAAGCAAAATCCTTAGCAATAAAAATTCTCTCCATCTAAATGCAAGATCTAATCGGATCGGTTCGTCGATCCTTAGTTTTTAAATCAACTACTTCGGGGGAAGATGGTGGATTTTCTGGATTTGTTGAAAAGATCGGTTCCAGCATTCGTAAATCTCGAATCAGTCTATTCGCTAAGCCACCGCCGCAGCTTCCGTCATGTAAAAAAGATGATACGCCGCCGATTAGGTGGCGAAAAGGAGAGTTGATTGGCTGTGGTGCTTTTGGTAGGGTTTATATGGGAATGAATCTCGATTCTGGAGAGCTTCTCGCTGTTAAACAGGTTCCGTAATTTTATCTTTAAATGAGTATGAATTCTTTTTTACATTCATTAGGTTTTGATTTTGTTTGGGTTTCTTGACAGGTTTTGGTTGCTGCTAATAGTTCTTCCAAAGAGAGAACACAGGCGAGCGTTTGATTTTATTTTTACTTTTGTGATATGTGAATTTTGAGATACCTAAAGGTTGATTTACTTTCGAAAAAATGGTAATATCAACAAACCAAAATGGCTTTGTTCAGTTGGATTAGGCATATCTATGATAGAAATTTGATTGATTTTAGTGGAAGCAAGCTTTTTCACAGTCAATTTGTGTGAAATAGGCTCACATGAGAGAGCTCGAGGAAGAAGTGAAGTTGCTAAAGAATCTTTCGCATCCAAATATTGTTGTGAGTATGATATTTTAAGTCGATTATGAAAGTGTTTTTTATTATGATTCTACAAATTGATTTTGTTCTCCTTGTTTGTTAGAGATATTTGGGAACTGCTAGAGAGGATGACTCGTTGAACATTCTTTTGGAATTTGTGCCGGGCGGATCCATATCTTCACTTTTGGGGAAATTTGGATCCTTTCCTGAGTCAGTAAGTGATTCGCTTTAGCTTTGAAATTTAAAGGTCGCGAGTTTTGAAATGTTAACGTTTTTTCGAATTGTTTCCTGAGCAGGTCATACGAATGTATACAAAACAACTGTTATTGGGACTAGAATATCTTCATAAAAATGGAATCATGCATAGGGACATAAAGGTATTGCTTTCTTTTCCCATTATGCTGTATTATATGAACTCTTCTACTCTCATCTACACAGTCGCCAACTTCACTTCAGGGCGCAAACATTTTGGTTGACAATAAGGGATGCATTAAATTGGCGGACTTTGGAGCATCCAAGAAAGTAGTTGAACTGGTAGACATATCATTCTCTTTTTTTTTGTTTAAGATTTTAGAATAGTTTGAAGGGGTTTCATATAATTGCCATTTTGACACAGGCTACTATAAATGGTGCCAAGTCAATGAAGGGTACTCCATACTGGATGGCTCCTGAAGTTATTCTCCAGACAGGGCATAGCTTGTAAGAGCAATATCTTCTTTCCTTCTATATCCTTTTCTTTTCATGTGTGATGTGTGTTTTATTTATTCCACTTTTGTAATTCATTACCTTTATACTCAATTTCTTAGTTCTGCTGATATTTGGAGTGTCGGTTGTACTGTGATTGAGATGGCTACCGGAAAACCACCATGGAGCCAGCAATATCAGGAGGTATCTACTCACTTGATATTTGTTTCATATCAAGAAATTACTCAGCTTGGTTTATTTGTGAGAACTAATATACTGTCAGCATAGTGTTCTTGATCATTTTGCAATCTAACAGCGATTATTTTTCAGGTTGCGGCCCTATTCCATATCGGAACAACTAAATCTCATCCTCCTATTCCTGAGCACCTCTCCTTCGAGGCAAAGGACTTCCTTTTGAAATGCTTGCAGAAGTACAGTCATGAACTCTATTTCTTCCCTTCACTTTTTTCTTGTTTTTTATTGTTTGTCTTAGTTTGAGTGAATGGAACCTTGATTCATGTGTTTTCAATTTGGAAGTTGCCATATCGTTTTAGGTAATCATAGATGAATCATGAGATAAGACATTTGCGCTTTTATTTGGTCAAAGTTCTGTGTTATTATCTCATATGACTCATGGCATGTCCACAGGGAGCCAAACTTAAGGTCAACTGCACCCGACTTATTGCAGGTAATTCTAATGTGAAATTCCTTGCCAAACCTTTTTCTTGTTGAAGAAGCTGCAATTATGTAGTAAGATCCTTTAGATTTTGATTCAAGTGAGCAGGAAGGGAGTGAATGAATGATATTTGTTAATAGAGACACAGAGATTAAGGAAAGTGAGGCAGGTCAGAAATGTATGGAGAAGTGGAAGCGATGAGAGTTTTTACAAGATATAAATATAATCTGCTTGTGAAAGAATTTGTTGGTTGCTTTTCAAGTCTACACAAGAAAGACCCTATTGAAATTCATAGATCACTAAAGATTGTTTAGAAAATTTTATTGTTCCAGTTGATTACCTTGAGCTTTTGTTAAACTTATAGAAGGCAATTTTCAAGTAGCAGTGCATTTTTTCAAATGTGTGCAGCATCCGTTTGTCACTGGGGAGTATCAAGAACTGCATTCTTTATTCTGCAATACTGTGAGGGTAAGTATAATAATTTATTTGATTCAGCTGGTCGTTTCTTTCCCCATGCGTCCGTCAACCATTCTCTTTGTCATCTTCAGGAATCTGGCAATCTGATGGGAACTGCTGGGATAAATCTTAAGAACTCGTAAGCTATATTTGGCTGTGTTTTGTTTGAGTTGTGTTTTTTTAGTATATTGGCGCTTAAAAATAAACTGTGGTGCAGCATGAACCCTATGATTAGAAGGTCCAACTGTGGTGGCTTAAAGGATGTTTGTGAAATGAGCAGTATGAGGGCGTCGACTATGTATCCGGACAATATAGCGGGATCAGGATCTTATTATGAAGCCAATTCTAATGATGATATGTGTCAGATAGATGATAAAGATGATTTTGTGGTCTGTGGATCTTCCAGGTTCAAGTCCGTCTTTTCATCGGCTGATTTAAACAAGGTGATGAGCACCCTGTGGCTTCTGATAATGCAGTTCATTTGTTCCTTTTTTTCCTTCTGACACAATTTTTTTTTTGTTTTGAACCAGAGCTTCAATCCTATGTGTGAACCAGAACCCCTTGATGAATTGACAAGCAAATTTGATGAAAGTCCAGCATCAAATAGAGCTGGGATTGACTTCTCATCTAGCCAATCACTCCATGATACGGCTCAGGGACCTGCAGAATCCAGAAGAGGGGAAAATGACTTCACATTTCCATGTGGGCCAGTCGCAGCTGAAGATGATGAGGAAGTAACAGAGTCAAAAATAAGAGCCTTTTTGGATGAAAAGGTACCGTATTTGTTGCTAGGAATGGATGATAGAACGACTGTGTTTTATTTTGCACAACTTTAAAGATTATGACTGGAGCACTGTAGACTTGTAAATAAAATATCACCAAGGCACTAACATTTATGCCCAAAAAAGTGTCTTGGCTAAGGTAAGAGGAAACGGTGGCTGCTGAAAGCAACATCTCCGAAAATGTCCGCTGATGGAGGTGGTGATTCTGCCAGCATCTTTCCAATTCCAAGTGCACCATAGTATTAACTTATGATGAATATAATCGTTATAATATCGGTTTTTTTACAAGGTTATTTGGTAGAAACGTTAAGAATTTGTTTGTGAAACTTCTACAGGCTTACGATCTGAAGAAGCTGCAAACGCCTCTATATGCGGAGTTCTACAACACATTGAATGCAGCTGGTCCTGGAAGGGCAGTTGGAATTACAAATAATGAAAATATTACAAATTTACCAACCTTACCGCCTAAGAGCAGATCACCTAAACAGTTGCCAAGCAGACGATTTTCAACTGTTGAAACCTCCAAAACCGCTAGATCGTGCTGTGTCAATAGTCAAACATTATATGATAGTAGCATCCATGGTCGAGCTTTGCAGGAAATTCAGCCACCTCAAGTTGGTGATTGGAAAGATATGGTTGTTGATGCGCAGAAAGAAACAATTCGTAGGTTTGTTTTATGTAACTTGTTGCTTTAGGTTATTATTGTGGATGAATCGTCTGTTTTTTTAAGTCCTTTTCTGAAACAGTTCAATTTGCAGCACAAGCTTCTCCGAGAGGCAAAGGAAATGGAAAGAAGAACTTGATGAAGAGCTTGAAAGAGAACGAGGCAAGTTCGCTAATCTCTATACTATAAACATCAACTTCCATTCACTTCATAACATTTCTAACATTTCATCTTATGTTGGCATAAGAATTGTTCATATGTTCTGGGTGTTGCCTTTATAAATTCACTGGCACAGTGTCATGTAGAAAAAAAACACATTGATGTACTGACAGTACTCAAATTAACCAGTTGGAAGAACAATGTAATGTTGAAAATGTAAGAACGTACATGTAAAAGAACCAAGTTGCTATACAGGTGAATCATTTCCCTCATTAAGAATGATACAAGAAAGGAAATACTAGATCGGGATCATTTTGAAAGAAAAACTTGGATTCATGAACCAAATCAGTCGGTGTAATACAACTCAACTTTAATAAGGTTTAAATGAAGTATTTCCCGTAAATTTAGGCTAAAAAATAGGCAAGAAAAGATCGTACAAGGCAATGTTTATACGTGACAACAAACTTCGCCACTGAGGTTTTCCATGAGTAAACATGGATTTGGCTTCTGATAGTACAACCATTCTGGGTTTTCTTTTCTTTTGTCTTTTCTTTTGCATCTTCTCAAGTTCTTCTCATGGGGGTGACAATGATGTGTGCCAAATGCAGAGATGATGCGGCAGGCAGGAATTGGAGGGAAGGCATCGTCTCCCAAGGATCAAATTCTAATTCGAAAAAGAGATCGATTACGGTTTGTATTCCCTGGAAAATAAATTATCCACAAATTTACTTGCACTTTGCCATTCCCTGATGGAAAAACCTGTGCTTTTCCATGGTGGGTCTTTACATATATATATACATATATGTATATATACACATATCTGGCGAAAACGGTGTCTAATAAAACAAAATTAAGCAGCCACCTGGTCACAGGGAACCTTCTACCCTCGTCAACCTGTGAAATCTGTGGCTGAACCTATAGAATGACATCGCCAGGATCCCCTCTGCATGATTTTTCTGGTCCTGTCTCAGCCGTGTCGATTTGTAAGTTGCGAGATCAAAGCAAAGAGAAGAGAAACATTTATGAGTGAGTTTGTTTTTTCAACTGTAATTATTGAATCTTTAATATGAGGTTTGCATGCATTTTATGAATTAATAAAACTGTATTCTTTCCTTGTAAAATAAATGAAATAATTCATTAATTTTAATAAAATTAATAATAATAATAACAAAAAAAAGGAGTTGTGAATTAATTTATTTATAGTTGTGAAAGAGACCTGAAGGTGATTGGTCAATTACCAAAAAACCCACTCCATCAGCTAGCTGTTTTAGTCAAAATAACGTGCTAAGTTTTCTTGCCTTTGGGTCTAAAAACGTCAGGCAAAATACAGAAATATTCGCTCATGTAAATGATTTAAATTGATTATTATAAATATTATATATATTTAAATTTTCAATTAATAAATTTAATTATGGTCAAGAATATATAAAATAAAATAATTTTTCTGGATTGAAATTCTAAATTTGAATACGAAAAAAACAGCATATTATGGAGTAACCAACCGACAGAGAAAATCAGCATCCATTATCGACTTTCCCCTACACAGAAAATTTCAGCCTCCTTTTCCTTTGTTTTCTTTTTTATCTTTTGACTTGGAGTCATCTTTTTTACTAAATAAATAAACGATATATTTTCAATGTTATTTAAAATTGAGAAAATAGATTTTTTTGAAATATTATAAAAATAATAATATTTTTAATACAATTTTCAAAAAAATAGCTTATTTTCGGGCATGCCTGTTTCCTATGACTCATACAATAATTCATAGAAACCTGTCACTATTCGATAAGGCTTCGTATCAAGAAATTATTCCATTTAAGAGTTAATTTTATATTTCTAATACATTAAATTTTATACGATGTCATTAAATCCAGTTTTCCTAAATTTTTCAATATCTATATTTCAATAATTTTCATTTTTCATTTTTAAAAAAGAGAGTGATATATGAACGTAATAAAAATATATTAAAATTATAATTTTAGATGATTTAACTCGTCGAAGATCTAATATGATAAATTCGTTTATATGGGTTCTTGCTCCCACTATAATTTAATTTGAAGAGTACATTTCTAGTTCGTATTTACATATTTGTTTAAAAAGATTAAAAGCAAAGATGATGAAATTTCGAGACAGAGGATCTCAATTGAACAAATATTCAATTGGGTACCTTGTTTACAGATTCTTTTGGAGATGGTTCCATATTCGTTTTCATGTGTTGCCTCAAGATCCTGTCATTGTTCTTCATTTTGCTTCCAGCTGGTTCATCAGAATTCATCATCGAGTCATTTTCAATCTCTTGTTTTCCCCAATCTCTTGTCCACAGAATTCATTTTCTTCTTCGTCTTCCAAGTCAAAATTTGAAGCGGAATCTTTGAATAAACGTAATCGGAGGCGGCCTTCACTTCTTTCAGCTTGGAAATTACTCATTTCTACTGGGCCCTTTATCGCTTTGATTATTAACCTCCCATCTTGACGGTAGGACCTCACTTGAAATGATTCCGATCCTCTTATCGTCGTCAATGGCGGCGGAAATTCACCCTTGCATTTCGCTTTCTTCCGTCCCAACTCCCGACAGGCCTCTGCTTCTGATTCTGGTTCCGACGAGGAAGACAATGAAGATGAGAAACTGCTGCTGGTTTCCATTACATCAATCGTTCCAGTTTCATTTCCCAGATTTTCAGTACATAATTCCAGGCTCTTTTCACTAAGCGTCGATGGGAAACGCTTAGTAACAGGATGAACATATACATTTGCTTTCTCCATTAGTTCCCCGGAAAACAGAGACCCATTTGGAAAATCCTGAAAAAACCTCCAGATTCCCACGTCAGGATTTTGGATTGAAGACGGATATGAATTTTCATCCTCATCATAATTCCATCCGTCACTAATCTCTTCACTGTCAGGGCCTGGAGATGAAGATTGCTTCAAGGCTAGTTCAAGAGAGAAGGGTGATTTTGGTGAAGAAGGTAATCTTAGTTTTAGTGTTCTCGACTCTACAATTTGTGACTCAAGACAAGATTGCAAACCTTGGCAAACTATAGTTGCCATTATAAACTGTGTTTATCTATACGAAATCCAAAACCAAATTTGGTATAATGGCAGAGCAAGAACAGAGGAAAAACAGGGGAGTTACGGTGTCAGAATTGTGGAGGGTTTTGGGGTTTTCTTTGAGGAGACAGGGGGATTCGTCGAGTATGAGAGATAGGCGAAGACGGGGGTGAGAATTTGTAGTGTAAGCAGGGCCCCCCATCACGCCTCCAGATTTTTTTGATTTAAATCCAATATTTATCAAACATAATTTTAATTTATATCTTATATATAATAAAAATATCAAATTTATTTATATTTAATCTACTTTCATATAAATATATTAAATTAATTAATATAAGATAAGTACTGTGAACATAAAATAATTAATTGATTAAAATTTTAATTAATCAATTAAATTTTTGATTTGTGGTAAAATAATAATATATAAATTTTATATATATTTAAAGAATATCTTGTTTCATATAAATATTACTAATTGATCATAATTTTTGTTCATCCCTCTAAGTAAGTAATTTTTAATTTTAATTACTTCTTTATTTCTTTTATGTAAATTATAAAATAAAAATTCTATCAATTCCAATAAAATAATAAATACTATTAAAAAATATATTTCATTGTTGATGTTGATATGATGAAAATAAATAAATATCCATTTGATTATTTTAAAATATTTTAAAATCATTTTATCAAATTGAAATTAATTATTTATCCGAAAATTAAATTTTAAATAATTTTATAAATGATTAAAATTTAATTACAAATCCAAATATTTTATTTAAAGATAAAATTTCATAAATAACTTAATATAATAAAATTTTAAAATTATTTACATTAAATATTGAGATTTATAAAAAAATTAATAAAATTTAAGTAAATTAAATACTATGGTACAAATATAAAAAGAATTAAAAAATAAAACAGAAATATAATTTAAAATTATCTATAAATGGAATGATACGTTGCACCATTCAGAAAGTAGCCAACTGGCAGGAGGTACATAGACGATAATGTACGACTGCAGTTACGGAATCATTATTTACAATTATGCAATTCCACACGTTGCTCTGATATGATTACACGTACGTCGGGACACAGAGATCTTCCCCCCCTCCCCCTTCCTCTTCCTCACACAAATGCATATTACCTAACACTAGTACAAATAAGCATTTTCCATGCTTATCTAACACACACACGACAATGGGTGCCAATTTTGAATAATAATCATTAAAAATGGGATATGAAATTAATGGGTTTTATTATAATTAAAATATTATATAAAATAATTTTATAAAAGTAATTAAATATTAAATCTAATCGATATTATGAAAATTTATTTTATAAAATAGCATCGATACAGGAATCGATACTCGATGTTTTCTTCTATTATTCTAAGCAGGAGAATGCTTGCCAGGGGCTAGCAGCTGAAAACCAGGACCCCGACCTGACAGGATTGTGAATGAGATAAATCACGGTACCCAATAGCCTCCTAGATGGGAATACAAGGTTTTGGTGTCCACAAGGAGCCCACCCATAGGGTGTAACTCTCACACTGCGGCTGTCAAGACTCGAACCATAGACTTCTGGTTTCCAACACTCACCCGAGTACCAACTGGGCTACACTCGTACGGGTATTATTTAATCACTACTGATTATCATGAGGTACTGATTTTTTTTTTCAAATTATAAAAAATAAAAATTCACAATTCTTTATATAAACAAACTTTTCAATAATAATAATAATAATATTTTACTTGATCGTTCATGTATTATTTTAATTAAAATATTATCGTCTACAATTATATTATTCCGTCATATATAAAATAAATAAATAAATATTCAAAGATTAAATAAATAGTTGATAAAAATTAACCTTTTTAATTTTTAAAATTTAAAGATTAATTAATTTATTTATTTTAAATATTTTTTATTCAATTACTAATTTGAATATTATTATTATCAAATATTTTAACTTTAAATGAATATTTAAATAACTAAATATTAATAATTAATAATTTAATATCAATAAAATATTTAATAATTATTAAATAATTAATTATTATTATAATCATTGATTTTCTCAATGATCGCTGTATAAAACATTTAATAAAAATATGGATGAAGATTTCTAAATTTTTTATATAAATAATATTTTTTATTAAAAAAATAATGATTTTCATAATAAATTTGTAATGATTTTTTTATATAATAAAAAATTTGAAAAGTCTTTATGGTTTAGGGCTTACACAAGCATCCTTTTCGGCCTTCTGAGGGATCCCTTGGGCATAACCCAGTTGATACAAGTATTTATCTTAAATTTGGATAAAATCTGTTTAATTAAATATTGAACATAAGTATATTTAATATTTTTAAAAATGAGTATTTAATCATTATATTGTAAAACTTTATGATAAAATTTTAATTTATTAAAAATATATGATTCAGTTAACTAAATGGATTATTCAGTTAGATATATCATATCCATTGCATATTGTATTTAAGTTGTTACCATAAAATACAGGATTACACTATGCTTATCATCTTCCTCTTGGATCTATCAAATCTACTACAATTATCATACTTGGTATATGATTGCATTTGAGAATCATATGAATTTTTTTCTAGCATCATTGCATTATTCATAGATATTATTTACATAATTAGAGCATTTTTTTTATAAAAAAAAAATCAACAAATAAATAAAAGGTAATTAATTCATTCAAATAACTAGTTAAAACTTTCAAAAATAATAATATAAATGTATGATTAAGTGATTTTATATTTATTTATTTTTTTTTTACCTTTTTTAAAACTAGTTCTGTAAATGAAATTAAATTATTTTTTTCATAAAAAGGTATTAAAATCTAAAAAAATCTAGTACTTTTTCAAAAAAATTCAACCCACCGATCCTTTTTATTGTCCCTCTTTGCTTAAATGTCTCATGAAGGAGTTAAAACATCGTCTCCTTCACTTCCCAAATCACACTTACGTCTTCTTCTTCTTCCTCCTTTTCCTCTTTATACTCATCAGAGTTGCTCTCGAGTTCAGAAGGAATGGCTGAAGACAACCAAGATTCGAGGACACAGTTTTTGGTATGATTTAAATTATAATTTAATATTTACTTTATTTATTAAATACTATATCTACAATATAGTATTTATTAGAGATAATTGGAAGGAATAATTAATGCTAAAAAACAATATTATTCTAATAATTAGAATGACATGTTCCGTTAATGAACAATTTTTTGTCATATGAATGGATAGTTTTACAATAATTATTTATTTTATTGTAAAATATTTTTTTAAAATGATAATAATTTAAAATCATCAATTATTATTGTTTAGATAATCCATGTAAAGCATTGTACGAAGATAAATTTATAAAAATGTTAAAAATAGAAAGAAATTTATAAAAATAAGAATTTTTGAAATTTAAAAATTAAGATATTTTTTAAATTTGATATACATTTAATATAATGAAAATAATAAGTGCCAATGATTTATATTTGTACTATATAATGTTCATTGGAGCAATTTAAAGCCTACCCAAGGAATGTGTTAGGCCCATTTAGTTATTTTTCTCTACCCCAAAAACTTATATGAAGAGAACACACAAATTTATATTATAAAGTTTATTTTATAATTATTTTAGCATTCATAGAAATTGATGAGAGTAAGCTATCAAAACCCAAAAATCTAATAATTATTTCCAAAATTAAATAATTTATTATTATTATGTAAAATTCACATATGAAAATTAGATTGGTTCTTATAGTATTTTTCTACTTTTTTTTTTTGCAGAATTTCAGAATCCACTAACCACCTTACCTACCTTTTGTTTGGCTTTAATTTCCGTGTAGGTGTGAATAATAAATAAATACATATTTTTTAAGAAATAATTAATTAAATAATAAAATTAAAATTTTTGCATTTGTGGATTTATCAGCATAATTATATTCTTATGACTACAGATATTTTTAATTCAATATCCAAATAATTATTCATTAAACTCAATATGAAGTTAATTTTATTGTGTAATATATGATTTATTACAGAAATATATTATTATTTTTCTTAATTAATAAAATTAAAATTATTAATTTTATATTATTGTATATAAAAAATTAAAGATTTTTAAAAATAGGAAATCAATGTGGAAATAAAAATTAGGATTATTCAATTTATAATTATTAATAAAAAATTAAAGAAAGAAAATAAACTTTTTGCTTTTTTTTTTTTTCTTTTCATGAAAGAATTCCAGAACAGAAAACAATGGAGAGTGAGAAATGAGAAACTGCGACCATTTCAAAGCGAGGTTATAGGAAATTAAAAAAAAAAAAAGAAAAAAAAGAGACGACGGTGGCGATGATGGTGCTGGCGTTAGATAGCATTATCGTTGCAATTCTTCTCCTCCTTATGCTTCTTTTGATCCTTCTTGTTGTTCTTCTCGCCTGTAAACCATGGCGCTTCTTCTTTCGCTCTCCTTCTCGATTGCTCAAGGTTTTCTTTTTTTCTATTTTTATTACTGTCATTATGTTTATGTAGCAGAAGGTAGGGTCAGGGTTTTAGTTTCATTGAATTATGGTTTTTTTATTGCTGCTGATTTGAACTTTTTTTTTTGAGTGATTTTGATGCTAAGAATTTGGTGTAGGGATGAGTTTTTATGATTTTAGTTAATAGAGGAGGATTGATTTGATTAATTGAGTAATGGTGGTCAATTTTAATGCACTTAATCACTTGATCGCATGAGAGCTCAGATGACTTCCCTGTGATAATTAATGCATTGTTATGGGAGTTGGTAGCTTGTGATGATTTTTTGTGTTATAGCATAACTTGAAAAAACGAACTTAGTTGCTTTTCATGAATCGAAGCTCCTTTTTGTGCAGATGTTGTGTTTCAATTGCTAGGAGCTTAGAAATTTGGGACACTTATAATGGGGTTCAAATTTAATTTAGTCCAGAGTAGGTGCATATAATTATTTAAATTAAAGGGTTTATACCGTATGCATTTCGGTTATTTTGTGCTTTTATTGACCTCGACCTTTAGGTTCTATTTTTTTATTTGGAGTCATCAATTCGAATTAAAGGGTTTGTGTATGTATTTTATTAATTATTGTTCTTCCCGTCGATTCAGATTTCATTTTCTAAAGGGAGCACTGGCATATAAGTAATTTGTGGACATGCATATGCTTATTACTTCGAACAATTCTCCAATGTATTCCACTTTTCATGGCTCTAACATTTTTCTTTCTAGGCTGGTGAACTAGAGAGGCCCCTGGTTTCAGATGATGTGGAAAGTAATGATCTGGGAAGGAATTATGATTTAGAGGGAGCATGTTATCAAAATGAAGGACCACTGCGCTTGGTTCGGCCTCATGGACTTGTTCATAAACAAAGGCTTCCATCTGGTTCACCTTATTTGAACCAAGGTACTTACTATCTTAAATATTATCTGTACGGGGTCATTGTGTGTTACGCTTTGTATTTACTGGAAGGGGGAACAAAACCTTTTGCCCTTTGTTTATTGTTGTTTCTTTTGTCCCAGGAGATAGCTTGGCTTTAGATTTTGTTCCAGAACCTGCAGAGGATATACCAGTTGGCAAGACCCTTAAGCGTCCATTTCTGGCTCAACACCTAGCTGAAGTGCAGCAACATCCTGGACAGGCAGATCAGAATTCCATCTCAAGATCTGATCTAGAAAATGATACCATTCTGGAATCTGTGCCCTTTGTTGTCGCTGATCAAAGTAATTTGTTGTCTTTCATTTGTGAAAGAGGCCAGTTCTGGATAGTTATGTCTATTTGCCTAAAGCAAAAAACATGTTACCATATTCTTCTGTTAGAAATGCAGGAAATTGCCTATCTTTGGAAGTCATGTCTGGACCTTCTCATGGTCTTCGATGCTCCATTCAGTCAACAAGTACTTCAAGGCTTCCATTGACCATGGGAAGGGTTTCTAGTGACCTATTGTTGAAAGACTCGGAGGTGTCGGGGAAACATGCAATGATTAACTGGAATATGAATGTAAGCTCTTACAAAGTATAATATTTTTGTTTGAATTCTTTTATTTTTGATGTTTACTGTGCACTTTTGAATGTTCTATTTCTCTTTGCAGAATAAAAAATGGGAGCTCATAGACATGGGTAGCCTAAATGGAACACTACTGAATTCACGGCCAATCAGTCATCATGATTCTGGCAGCAGGCACTGGGGTGATCCAGTTGATCTATCAAATGGAGACATAATTACTCTTGGCACAACCTCAAATATACGTGTAAGCAATCTGAATTCATCATTTGTTTCATGGTGCAGATTCTCTATTTAGGTTTAATTGGCCACAGTTAACTGATTTTCTTATAGAATTGTTAATGCTGAGATAATTGGATCAACTTTTCGTTCAATGTCAAAACATTCAAGCATGACTTGCTACTGACTTCAGGAGTTAATAAGTTTCTTTTCCTGCTACAAAATTCTTTTAATTTTGTTTCACTGTTCTGCATGCTGGCCTGGTGTTATCATTTTCTCTTCTTGTCATGCATTTCTTTTATGGTGGTAGATAACATTTGCACTCGAACTTGGCTTAATTCTCATGATGACTTATAGCCTTCTATCTTGATATTGCTGTCAATATCACATTTTCTGATGAATGTTTTTGTACATGTATTCTTGTTGACAGGTTCATATTACTATGAAAGCTGAGGATGGGATACCTTTTGGTGTAGGCATGGCATCAGATCCTATGGCTTTACGTAAAGGAGGAAAGAAACTTGCGATGGAAGATGTTTGCTATTATCACTGGCCTCTTCCTGGCATTGACCAGGTTTTAAATTCATCGACCCTGAATTGCAATGAAGGTGTTTTCCAGTTTTCTACAAAAAGCTAAAGAACATAAATCCTATCTTGCAGTTTGGAGTGTTTGGTATTTGTGATGGGCATGGTGGAGTAGCAGCTGCCAACTCAGCTAGCAAGTGAGTGTTCTATTCCAGGTTTTATGTGCTAGCTTCCTTGAATTGACGGTTTTTGTGTTTCATATTCTTTGACAATGAAAGAAAACACGTTGAGGTATTGATGTATCCAAAAGATGTCTTGTCAAGTTTGTAGGCTGATAACAAGTTTTTAAAAAAGTATTACAAACAACTTATCCCTTGTTGGCCTGCAATTTTCTTTCTGTTGTTTCTCCCCTAGACAGAAAACTTCTCTATTTTCTACATGAACTCAATATTCTTATTACCCACTAATGGTTTTGCATCAGCTTCTTATTTATAGGAATGTTTAATTTTAAATGAAGGTCTAAAGCAGTGATACACATCACTTCTTTAATGTTTGTTTCCTGGTTATGCATTGAGCGTCTGTTTATGCCTTAGTGGGTAATTGCAGTAATCTTGTCCATTTTCTTCTTCCAGAATGCTTCCTGAGAAGGTTGCACGAATTTTGTCTGATTCACTAACAAGGGAGAGGGTCTTGTCACAATGTGATGCTTCAGAAGTTCTCAGAGTTGCATTCTCTCAGACTGAAGCTTCGATGAATAATTATTATGAGGTTTTTCCACTGGATCTTTTCTTCTTCTACTCATGTTTCTTCTTCTGCTTATTCATGAATTGGTCTTATTCTAATCTGAATAAACTCCATAAAATGAGGGTAAACAAGAGAATGACTGATGCACTAATGCTTGCATCATTTTATCATTTTATCATTTTATCATTTAACTTCAATGCACTACTTGGTGTATTTGATGCACTCACTCTCATTATCCTGCATCTATCTATTTGTATTTGACAAATAATAGCATGAACTGTGTAGTAAAAAAACTGCCCAATCTTGTTTGATTGCACATATTCTTTATCTGGCACCAGCAGGGACTTCGTGAATTCAGATGCATGTTATCTATGCTCAACTGATTCCTGCAATCCTAGTAGCCAGTTATTCAGAGTGTCTTTACATGCTATTGTTCTGTTTGCTTTTCAGTACGCCAATTGAATGTTCTGTGTTTCCGATGAGCAACAACATATGAAAAGGTTACTGCAACGCTACTAGATTATAAAGCACCGGCATTATTGTTTACTTTGTACTACTGTTTTTCTGCAGGGTTGTACTGCAACTGTACTTCTGGTTTGGACCGATGGTGATAAAAATTTCTTTGTTCAGTGTGCCAATGTTGGGGATTCAACTTGCATTCTGAGGTGTGCTTTATTCTCATCTTGACCTTATGCGTGTTGCTTTGATAACATTACAGAAAAACATGTTTCAAAATGGATTCTCAGTTTCTCTATTTCGTAGACAAACAGGCAGCAGTTGTCTAGGAAGCTCAATTTTTCTAGGATTTATCATTGTAAGTCGTGACTATTATTTTTCCTGGTAAAGCATGAAATCCTCAACAGGCTATCAATGCTTTCAGAATCGAGCTGTAACAGAAGTGTGCATCTTGACTAGGAAATATAGGATACGTAATTTTAAGGCGGTAGAGGATTTCTAAAGATAAGGACTCTTATAGAACCTGTATTATGTCTACGATCCAGGTTATTGTTGTGTAGTGTCCTGACTGTAATTTACTGAATGTTTTCCCAACAATATTAAACAATGAACATCTTAGTTCCTTCAGATGATTGAATCTGAATACACTCGATCTCAAGTATAATTATTATATGTTTTATTCCTTCCCATAAATAAACTCTTTAATATGATATTTATAGATAGATTTGGTTTTCAGCGTTGATGGGAAGCAGATTAAGATGACAGAAGACCACAGAGTAGTCAGTGATTCCGAAAGACTTCGAATAAACTCGGTGGGACCACCACTGAAAGATGGGGAAACACGTCTTTGTGGTAAGAGATTATTCCGACAGACTTGGTATCAATGTTACTCAGCTGTTAATCATTTTCTGCCCATTTCTTCTGGTTCAGGATTGAATCTTGCTCGAATGCTTGGAGACAAATTTCTGAAACAGCAGGATTCCCGATTCAGTTCGGAACCCTACATAAGTAAAGCTGTGCATATAAGTCAAGCGAGTGGTGCATTTGCAATGTTGGCGAGGTGATTTTCTTATAGAATTTGACTAATAACGGTGCTTCAATAATAGTAAGTGACATTCTTACCAGTTACTCTTTGTTTGGATTACAATATCACAAACATTGCAGTGATGGCTTCTGGGATTTCGTTAGCTGCAAAAAGGGTGTTCAGCTTGTACTTCAGGCAAATCTTCTCCTCATTTCTCAATTTCCATAAAGTCATCTCTGACATTCTGAAAAGTTCCTTGTTTTCGTCTATGCAGGCGAAGGAGAGATACGCAACAGACGAGGATTATTCGGCCGAGAAGGTTGCCAATTCTTTACTGAACGAGGCTAGAACACTGCGGACAAAGGATAATACCTCCATAATTTTCTTGGATTTTGACAGAAAATATAGAATATCTTCCTGTAAAGTTGTATCTTAATACAAGTTACGAGCCTTTCTATTTTTTTCCCCTTTAAATAACTCTCTGCCAAAATAGTCAAAGGAAACTTTCACAGATATGTATTTTTGGGAGATGGTCGCCTGTGATCATCCTGGAAATGAATAATTCCTGGAGAGAAACCCAAGGATGAAAATGATGATACGGTGTCGTATTTGGGCAGGAGATTTTATCTACTGATGGCAGTTCAGCTTAATCACAATCAAGATCGAAAAGACGATATATAGTCATCACATCAAAGTAAATATCTCAAGCCAAAATATTAACCTATCAGTCGAGCATGTTTATCACTAAAACGTCTCTTCTGGGGACGGCATGATGAATTTGACAATCATATCTCACTGCCTGCCATCGTCAGTTCAGTTCCGGGTGTAACTCGATACCTCTAATAAAAGAGAATTTTATAATAATCATAAATAAAAGGATGCAATAAATTCATGATGTATTATAATAATGTCACGTAATTATAAGCATTCACATAAATACATTATAAACATCGACCCATAAAACATATGCATTCATTATGCTTCATGTACACATAGGAAGAAAAATTCTATACAGAAGACAAGACAAATACCAACCATGCCCGCCATGATAGGTGACCCCTAAATATTATATCCAATAAATATTAAAATACTTTTATTTTAATCATCCTAAAATTCTCTTCCAATAGATAAATCATAAAATTGTAATAATAAAGCATTTGTCAGAATAAACGTCGGCTACGGCATCCGGCCAAGCGAATGCAATGCAACAGCCACCTTTATAGACCTACAACAAAACGAAACAGCGTTCTTAATCAAGTTGATGAGCCAAAACCGAGTTAAAAGGGCAGCTGTCTGCATCAGTCACCTGAAAGGACTTTTTAATTTATAATAATTTGGTACGACTCCTATCAAGTTTATATATTTTTATATAAATTTTTACTTCTTAAATATATTTCAATGAATGTTATTGATTCATGAAGGAAAGACAATTTGGATTAATCACTGAAAAATTAGATGCAATAACTTTGAAATTTTATAAAAATAGTGATTTTTTTTAATAAAAAATGTATTTTTTGGAATATTTATTTTCATAAATAACGGATATAAAATTTAACTAAGTCTAAAATAGATTTAATATAATATTTTTTATAGAAACTTTTGAAAATCTGGTTTTTTTTTTTTTTTGGAAATTTCAAAAAATTCAACTTTTTCTGCAAATTTGAAAAAATCTCTAGAAACTTTAATATACTTTGAGAAATCAATAAATTAAAAAATTTTAAAAATTAAGATTTATGGACGGTCTAAGGCAGGCAACAGCTCAGATCCTTATATCTATATCTATATATATATATACACACACGCACACACACACACAGACACATAGATAGATAATATATTGTTCATCTTCTCTTAATCTTTTCCTTACATTCTGTAGTTTCAAATACTGTTCCTCTTGTGAAATGGATTCTGCTAGCAAAGAAGTAGACGTGGATCTTTCCCCTTATATTCGTGTTTACAAGGATGGCACGATCGATCGACTGGTTGAATCTCCGTTTGTGCCTCCATCAGACGAAGACCCAGAAACTGGAGTTTCTTCTAAAGACATTATCATTTTACAAAACCCTAAAATTTCAGCTAGATTATTCCTCCCTAAACTCCCTTCATCTCACCGTCAAAAGCTTCCTATTTTAGTCTACTTCCATGGTGGAGGCTTCTGCTTTGAATCTGCCTTCTCTTTAGATCACACAAGATACCTGAACAGCTTGGTTTCCCAAGCTAAAGTTGTGGCTATTTCCATAGAATATAGACTTGCACCACAGCATTTGCTTCCTACTGCTTATGAAGATTGCTGGACTTCTCTCCAATGGGTTGCATCATTATCATTCTCGAGTACCGATCATGAAGAAATCGACCTGATCGAGCCATGGATATCGAGACATGGCGATTTCGATCGCCTTTTCATTGGTGGTGATAGTGCAGGAGGTAACATAGTGCATAAAATGGCCATGCAGGCTGGTGTAGAGAAGTTGCCTGGTGATGTTAGAATAGCAGGAGCTTTTCTAACACATCCGTACTTCTGGGGTTCAAAGGCAATAGGGAACGAGCCGAAAATGGGACTAGAAAAAACAATATATGAATCGTTTTGGGAGTTTGTTTATCCATCAGCAGATGATGGGATTGATAATCCATTGCTTAATCCTCTTGGTGAAGGAGCTCCAAGTTTGGGTAAACTTGGATGTGGGAAGTTGCTGGTAAGTGTTGCGGCCATGGATGGGCTGAGAGATAGAGGAGTTTGGTATTATGAAGGTGTGAAGAGAAGTGGATGGGAAGGTGAAATTGAGTTGATTGAAGTAGAAAGAGAGGATCATGCCTTTCATATTCTGAATTCTTCAAGCCAAAATTCTAAGGATTTGATCAAACGTTTGGCCTCTTTTCTCACCAGATGATCGTCTCTTTGCTTTTAATTGTTTGTTTGATCCGTGAAAGTTGTTGCCATTTGAATCATAATGTTGTTGCTTTCTCACCAGATAATCTTGTTGCTTTCTTTCTTTAAGAAATGTAGAGAGAGAGAGAGAGAGAGAGAGAGAGATATGGGCTCCACAAGGAAGAGGATAATATAAAATTAATAAATATTTAATATTTAATAAAAATTAATATATATAATCACAAGGACACACCATATCCGATATCCCATCTTATAATTCAACATCAAATCCAACCCATTAATTTTAATTTAATTTTTAAATATTTATTAATCTTTTTAAAATTTGTTGTATTGGTTTAAAACTAAAATTATTTTATTATAAAATAAAATAAACTAAACTAACAAAATTAATTTTAAAAAATAAAATCGCACAAACCAACTTAGATATAATTTAACATAATAAATATATTTAACATAATTTATTTATTATTTTAACATATAAACTGATTATTTATATATTTTTAAATATTTATTATTATTAATTAATTTTTATATAATACATACATTATATTTAATTCTTTTTAATCTTTAAATTTATTTCTAATAATATATACAAATTAAAGGTATATAGTAAATAAAATTAAAATATTTAAATAATAAAAATAAAAATTTATTGATAAATTTATATATTTAAAAAATATATATAAATAAATAAATAAAAATATTAAAATAAAAACAATTAAGGCAAAAGAAAGTTAAAGAATATGTGAATTTGAGAGGCTAGACATGTATTATTATATCATATAATTTGTTGGTAAGAATTTAAAACTTTTATTTAATTGAATTTTAAAATAAAACAATTTCATTGAATAAATTAAACCAAGCAGTGTATAGGCGTTTAAAAAAGTATCATCAAAATATATCAAATTATATTTTTAACTAAACAAATGAATTTAAAATTTCATTAATTTTTAAAATTATAAATTTAAATTTTATATAATTTATAATTCTATTAATTCAACAAAAAAAAAAAACAAACAAGCAACCAAATTTCTTTCTAGTGATATCTTTTTACATGAGAAATATTTGAAGAGCAGAACTGTTGGAGAATACGATTATTTATAATAAAATAAGACCTAAGTTGCTAGCCAAATTTAATTGATAATTGACCGACTTCTCATCAAAGAAAAGAGTGAGAAGATGATATCATCACTAAAATTACATAACATGGGATGATGCTACAATGCGTACACAATGCTGCAAATAATAGTTTTGTATGAGGGAAGATTATGAGCCACCAGGAACTTACATGTGGGCTCCATGTCGGCAGGGAAGATGAAGATCTACCGCTTTCTGTACAACATTATCCGGTTAGAATTGAACATCAAGAATCAAATACCGGCCATCTACAGCCGCAAGTTATGTGTGTTAGGTTTCGTAAGTGCTTTCGCGAAGTAATTCCGAATCTCTGGTATAATACGCTGAATCAAATTAGAGTGCCTGCACACATTCAGCATCGAGATATGAACGTTCGTTACTCAAAATGTGGATTGATTTGATTCATTCATTCTAATGAACTGTCATTTTTCTCGTGTGTATCACAGGATTGTTAGGTAACCAGAGGTAGGAGTGAGCAATGTTCAGCTAAAACTGAAAAACCGAACCGATTTACAAATACTGTTTGGTTTTTGAAAATTCAGTTGGGTCTCAATTTTGATTGTCAAAAGAAAAACAGTCGGTGAATTGAACTCACCATTGCCCATCCCTACCAGGTGAACCTCAATATTCTAGCAACATTGAAAAGCTAAATGTTTTAAGAGACAAATGCAAGTACCTGGGCTTAGCATTCAGTTTATCAAACTGCTCCAATATAAACAAAATGCATGTATGCCTCAATGAAATGGCATGGAAAGCTTCCGAAAGTTCGTACATGCTTTCAACATTCTCCAATGATGTATCCTGTAGCAATAAAACAGTATTCAGATACGAAGCAGAACACAGATCACATGCATGCATGTAAAAACCAACATTCATAGCTCACCTGTGCTATGGTATACTCGCATAGTCGCTTAAGCCCCTCTAACAGATACTGATCTGCAGCCCTCAGAAGATCCTGTGCGATGTCCAATGAAACATCTACCGATCCTGTGTATATGAATCTGTAGAGAATACAAGTCACTCTATAGTCTATTTCGATATCATTCTTCAGAGAATACGAGATTTAGATGTCATCATACGTCATCATACCTCATCATTAGCTCAAAAACTTCCCATCTAATGTTTGGAATTTCAATGTCCCTTGCATCTTTCTCCTGCTACACATTCCAACAAGAAATTAGAAGAATGCACATATGAAGTGCATTCTAGCCATTATCATAACCTACTCCTCAAACCACAATTCATTAACAAGACTAACACTGGGGTTCAAGGAGTGGATGAACAGTAACATAATTAAATAACAATAACAAATCGATATCTTTTACATCTTAGTTGAAAGAATATACAAATTTTCCAGGGAAAGAGTATTTGAAGAGTGGCAATAAGCCATGAATGAGAATCATACTCACCCGGTAACCTCCATCAAACATTGCACGAAATGCATCTGAAGAAGCAAGAAGGCAAATTCTATGGGCATAGAACCGTCTGCCTGCAACAATAGTCATATTTCTTATGTTAAGTGTCGATAAATGCCTGCAGATCTTGCAAGAAAAGTAGTAAGAATGACCAAATTAGAATCCTATACAACCTTCTACAAGAAAGGTAACATCAGACAATGTAGAATTGTTTACATACTGCTCTCCCAAATATACCTGCAGCAGAGAATCATGTCATGATACCAAATAATAACCATCACCACCAAAAAAGGAAGGAAAAACGAGTCCATTAAAACTAGACTACATTTTTAGCAAAAGAGGTTCACGCATGTCGCAATAAATTTCTAGTATAATGTCATAATATAATTTCTCCATGATCTTAAATATGAAGGAAAATCTCTAACATGAAAGTCCAATTGTTCCCTGTTCTTTTCCCACTTTCTTTTTCATCCACAAGAAATATAGAACTAAAATACTGAAAAAATGTTCGGAGAATTTGCATGCCAACAAATAAGCAGTTGATAACCAAAGTCCATTTGTCTAATGAATATAGTCATCAAATTCAAAAACCGACTCCTCAAGGTCATGATTTTACAATGCAGATAGTGAATGGAACCAAAACAGCTGGCTTTGGACAGGAAGCTCACTTGTGGTGTTGGGGAAGGGGGAGCTGCATCCACAGGAGAAAGAGTAGTTGCTTTATTTGCTAACTTGTACAGTGCTACAGCACCATCAAGCTGCTGCTTTGGGCTTGTAGAGCCAAGAAGACCAAGAAGTAACTCCAATCCTGCATTTGAAAAATTATCAGAACTCTCGATCAAACTAATTGTCCAAGTCCAAAACCACTCAGAATCTTCTCATTTCCAATTTTAGATTTCTAATTGACTTGAATATAAAGAATATGCCATGCCATTGTTATCAATAAATATGGTCCTTTGATCATCCGGAGAACAAAGATGTGCCAAAGCTAAAGCAACACGACGTTGGACAGCTTTCTCCGTTACACGCATCAGATACAATAAATGGTGTAAGACCTACATGAAAAAATTATAAATTTCAATTTAGGACAGAAAGCTAAAATAGGAAGAAAAAACACCACTGAAGTTTTCCATCGGAGAGAGAACTTACCCGTCCATGAATCTTTTCTTCTAATCTTTTCAAAGTCTTGGCCACACAATCTTTTGTTGCCTGCAAGCACGTATAAATTCTATTTTTAAGTGTTGATAGGTCCAGTGAAGAAGTGCACTGAGCACGTATATTTTCCTCATGGATTCATCATATACTACCTATAGTAGATGCATAAAAGCCAGTATCAAATAGTGAAATTACTAGAAACATACTTGAACAATAAATTCTCCATCCTGCAGCTTCTGGACACCTCCCACCCTAATAAAATCGGACACGTTATCCTATAGGAGAAATGAATAAACACAATAAGATTGTATAAGTTTAACATGTCGCTCTCAAAATATAGAGCAGAGAACTTGAAATCTGCACTTTACCTCATTATCTGCAAGACCGTATAAAGCAAATGCTGCATTGTGTTGAAGAGATCCATTTTTTGAATCCAAAAGCTTCAGCAATGGCACTAAACCACCATTGTGAGCTATACCTGCTTGGTTGTGGGAGTCCTGAAATCAAATAAAAGAATAAACCATCCTAAATCCCATTAAAAGTCAGATGATTAAGTTGCTCAAAAACATTAAGACTGTTCAAAATTAAAAAGGAGCTAACTTAACTAACATTAATAGGACTCTAACATGTTTCTCCATATTACTGTACACAATAATTTGTAATAATTAGGGCCCATTAAATAACCAAGAATGAAAATGCACGTAAAAGACACAATACCAATAGGAAGCACAATGCCAATAGCAAACTTCTTTGAGAAAAAAATCTTGACACTTCGCATTTCTAATAGTATAAAATATTTCTTTCCTGGACCATTCAATTTCCAAAAGCAGATTTCAGGAACAATTTAAATATCTATCTTTTTAATTGCAAGTAAGTATTGGTTAATAAGAACCATATATAGCTTTACTCCAGGTTGAAGTCATGCCATTTCATAACACCCCTAGGATCTGCAGGCTTTAGTGCAAGCATGCGGCAAAAATGGACATATACTAACCTGTGCCAATCTCCCAAGTGCAAATGCTGACATTTCCCTGAGTTGTACATCAGAAGATTGAAGCATCTCGATCAAAGGTGCAACTGCACCCCTTTGTACAATATGAACCTAAAAATACATCTCTTTCCAATATCAAAGAAGCACTCTCTCAATTCAAGGAAGGGCATTAAACCAAGTCCATGTCTACCTTGCAATCTGAATCAGTAGCAGCAAATTGTCCAAGTAACAAAGCAGCCTCTCTCTGGCTCTCTGAGCAGCAAGAGCTGTTTCCAAGAAACAAAGAAGAACAAGCAGAGAAAAAAAATCATAGCAGGAAGATGAAAGGTAAGCTTTGCAAAGCAAACCTTGGAGAAACTTATGAAAAGAATACTGAGTCAGAGAGAGTAAGAGCACAATTATGGCTTTCAAGAGCACAGGAGCTAAACAAACCTGAGTAAACCAATAACAGGTTGCAGAGCCCCAGCAGTAAGGACTTCCTTCTTTATGTTTGGGGAAGAATGCACCAGATTTCCAATCACTCCAACCTGCAACAACAAGAAATCGTTTCATGTGTAAGTTACTGTCAAGTGTAAAAATAATACTATAGCAATGCATATCTCAAAGCAAATAACTAATGGCAATCTGACTAATCGTACTGCTTCATAGTGTATAGCAGCATCCTCCGATCGAAGCATTAGAATGAGGGTAGGAAGAGCATTGCATTCAACAATCTGCATAAAATTGTTTATTAAAGATACTTTCATGAAATCAAGCTTCCAAAGGTAACTTATAAAGTCAAGCTTCCAAGCATTTTCTTTAACCTGTCTCTTATTCTCGTCGTTCTTAAAAGCCAGGGTCCGCAAGGCCCCAGCAGATGCTCTTTGCACCTTTGAATCGACAAATTCAAGCAACTCAACTAGAGGAGGAATACCACCTTCCATCCTGTATGACCATCGCAAGTAAGAATAGACAAACAGCACTAAATTCAAAATGAAATAGAAAGACAGCTAAATGAGCAAACCTAACACGGGTCTTAATGCTGCTGTTCTCATGAGCTAGGTTGGTTATAGCATCTGCAGCCCGTCGAATTACACTATTCACTGCTCGAGAACTAGAACAATCTTTGTGCCTTTTCAATAAGTCCACAAGATGTGACAAAGCCCCAGCGTCAACTATGAGTTGCTGATGCTCTGGCTGTTGATAGCGTCACAGAAAATATGTAAAATAATTGAAAGTTTGTACAGATAAGGTTTAGAATATTATTTTCATTAAATTATAGCAAAGTTATGGAACAACTTAATTCGTCAACTCCAATCATAAGATTACAATCTATAAAATGGATCAATAGCTAAAAGCAAAAAATCCAAAGATGAAATAAAAGCATAGCAAAGCAGCTAGAACTTTCATGAAGGTAATAAAATAGACCAATTTCAAATTTAGCACTTCACCTTATACGAAAGGTTTCTTCGTGAAAAATATGTAAATTAACATAGTTCACTTGAGTAATTATCTAAATCACAGATATTACGTACATCGTTGGAGGGAAAAGGAGTTCAAAACAAAAAAGAGAACCTTAACAGCAAGCAGTCCAAGAGCGAAAGCGCTTCCTTTCTCAACTTCATGCTCAAACGGCAGCGTATTACGATCAACTTCGCTAGATGATGATAGCTCCGGCGCTTGAAGATGCTTAACAAGTGCCGGTACAGCACCTCCTTCAACAATTACATTGACTAATTCCTCTAAACCAACCAAACAAAAAAACGAAAGGGAAAAAGCCACCGTTTCTTAAAAATTAACAAAAGAAAATGCAGAAAACACTCGAAAACGAAGGAGAGAAAGACTGAGGCCATTTTTCATAAAACGTTACCGTTTTTAGCGAATTCGGCGAGCACGTGAGTGGCGCGTTTGGCAGCAGCACGATCCGCGTCGTTCCATGAGAAAGTAGAGTTAAGGATATTAACCTGAGAAGCCACCTCATGTAAAAGCGCTTGCCGTGCGTCGCTGAAAGGATCCACCGACACGGAGATCTCTCCCTGCTGCTGGCGATGGTCATCTTCGATCTCATCCTCCAGTTTTCTCTTCTGGCCTTTCCGTTCATGGAGACGTTGATCTTGCCTTTGGCTCCTCTGCGACTCCATCAAACAGAGAAAACGCTCACAAACATACAGCGATTTGAGTTTTGGAGGTGAGGATAAAATCAGAAAAATACAAATAAAATAAAATAAAATAAGTAAAATAGCAAAAATGAAGAACTTAGATGACCAAGGGGTGTTTTAGGAATTTACGACAAAGAGAATTCTTTCCTTTTCCTTTCAACTTTTGCACTTTCTTTCTTTCTTTCGTTTTCCCTTTGTCCATAAAATAAAAACATTCAAAACGTATTATCTTTTCTTTTTTGGATAAGTGAAAACGTATAATCTTCAACTCATAATAAATTAATAGTATATTTTTATTTTTTATCTAAATTAAAATATAAATATTTATTAATTCAGTTTTAATAATAAAAAATAATAGTATAATTTAATATATAATTATTTTTAAAAAATTTAAGAGGTTCAGATTTAAACCTTGATTATTCAAAATATAAATTATATATTATAAATTAAATTAAATTTGTGTATTTACCTTTTTCATTTTGCTGGCGACACCCTCTATTTATGGACATACATAATGCTTTTGTTGATTGGATTCTTTTGGTTGTATTTTCTTTTCCTTTTCCTTTTCTTTTTTTTTTCCTTGAAAATCTTATTTCTTCAAATTTCGAAATTACTCAATGGGTAAGTCAACCATTCGTTAAAATTTATCTAATATAATATATTTTATTCATTTAGTTGGCAATTCTTATAAAATCAGAAAATTAACAATAATATATAAAGCTCAAATTTTAATATAATATATATATTATTCATCTTTATGATTATTCATTTAAAATTATATTAAATTTTTAATATTTTATAAATTACGAATAATTAAATTGAGTGTATTTTTATCTAATTTACTGTTTTGTTGTTGAATGAAGACTCGTTTTTTTCAAAGATAAAATAAAAATAAAATAAGGCATTTTTCTGCGTCCACCCAATACCCTATATATTGCATTCATGATTGAGTGTGGTCCGCAGTAGCGAGGGACACCAGTAGCTGACGTGGCAAGTATACACGGCGTATGGACACAGCATAGCAAAATGATTTTGCAACCACCAAACTAGAACCAACCAGCCGTCCATGATCTAACGAACTTGGGCACGTGTCATATTGTGCGCGTGTCTATGTGTTCCTCTCACGAACTCGACAAGTTCACATGCCTCTCTGGATTACGGATATTGGGCCCACAAAAGTGGATATCTATTTGTTGATTTAATTTAACTTTTTTTAAATATGCAACGTCATGTAAAATACTTATATGAGAATGATATGATAACTCATGTTGGTAAATTACATCCATCAAAAAATATAATGATTTATGAATTCAATTAATCATGTTGAATATGAATTAATATTTAAAAAATTAAAATTATATTTGATATATATAATTAGATATAATTTATTTGATGTAATTAATTCATATATTATATAAAAATTAATTTATTTAATATAAAATAATATAATTAATTTATAAAATAGACTAAAATAATATAATTTTAATATAAATTAATAGATTAAACTTAATTTACAATAATACAATTCAACTTTTTACTGATTAAATATAAATTTAACTCATTTTTTTTATATCATGTTATCAAAATTATCCTTTATGATATATTTCTAATCATTTGAATTTGACATATTTTTTATATTATTCTTTATATTTCAATTTTTTTTCATTTTAACATCTCAATTTATTTTTTTACACTTTAAACACATTAACTTATCATGAATTTTCTATTAATCTTATAAACTGTAATTTTTATCATTTACATTTCTCAATTTTATCCATCATATATATTTAATTTTATTAAAAACTAAAAAATTTAAATATTAAAATTGATTAAATATAACACATGTATTACATGTTTTTAAATAAAAAATTATTAATAATAAGTGATAAATATATATAAATTAATTAATTAATACATTAAAATAAAATAAATCAAAGTCAAAATAATAAAATAAAATATATCACACATGGATTATGACTTGTATAAACTCATCCATACATAAAAATTCAATCAATAAATTAATAAAAATAATAAAAAATTATAAATTGTAAATCTGAAAAATCATTTATTAAAATACATTCAATATATATAAAAATTGGATATAATGATATGAGTGTTTGAACCTCTATTATTATATTAAATAAATAATTTCAAATAATTATACTTTATAAAGACTGATTATATGTGTTGTAATAACGAATAATTAGTATATAGTTAAATTAATAAAAAATTACTGAAATTTATTTAAATCAGTAATAAATATAATTAAATTTAAGCCATATGATAAAGTATTTTATTGGTAACCATGGACAAATCCGGGTTGGAACCGAATAAAATCTGGAGCCGCGGCCAACCGCTGGGAACACTGGTCTCGACAAATAAGGACACTTATCACCACAACCGCATGGCTTACTGAATCGCATCATCAACCTAGAAAAGCGTGCCTTTTTTTTTTTATTTTCTTTCCATTTTTGAGGCCATTTTCTTATTCATTTTGAATGTTATTTTATTATTATGTTCATTGTCACTGAATCAATGGAGTGATTAATGAGAAACAAACAGAGAACCAGATCAATTTGCTATACTTGTTAATCGTTGTCGCTGCTGAAAGAAAACGAGCAGCAGAGCAAAAAAAAAACATAGATATAATAATACATTGCAATAGGAACGTCAGTGAGTGCTATACTAATCATGGATTCAGCTCAACGGCGTATTGATGCTATTGACGGCCATTTTCTTGCCGCCGGTGACTCTCCGTCTCACCTCATCGGTCTTAACAATACAGCTGGCGAGTTCTTCTCTGGTACCTCTCTCCCTCTCTCTCTGTTATGCATCCAACCATACATTTCTGTTTTAGTTTTGTTGGATGCAATTTTGACTTTTCTTTACACCTGGAAAAAAATTACTGTTTTATGTAATAAGCCTTGTCCTTTTGTCCTCCTTGATGTCTGAATATATATATATATATATATATATATATATATATATATGTAGATACATATATATGTATTATATATATACACACACAGATAAACGTATCTTTTTTTTATTTGTTTGATACTTGAAGCAATTCCATCACAAAAAGATATTATTGTTATTAGTGATGTTGTTGTTGCCGTTTGTAATCTTCAGCTTTGGTCAGCATCTTTTTTGAAAATGAGACTCAAACGTAGTTATCAAAAGCGATCCATATAAATTAATCATGTAATTAATTTGTGATGAGGGATTAGTTTAATTGAAGATTATTAGAGATCTTCAATTTAAGGCATGGATGCTGTTTAATGAGTGTCTGGACAGTCATGGCTTCTTTATCAGTGAATGAAATCATTACGTCGTTATCATTCTTAATCATTTATCATTTATTTGCGTCCTTAAGTTGTTTATTATATGATTGTGACCGTTTCCATTTTTGGTTATTGGTTTAATAGTTTAAAAAAGTAAATTCATTTCTGGACAGCCTATTTTCCCAATGTTTTTCTGATGCTGTTTTCCCTGACATAATAATTCTGTGGTAATTGAGTTATTTCTACATAATTGTACTTAAGGGTTGTATGTGTGATATGACTCCTAAGAACTACTTGAGTTGATGGATTTCGACTTTTTCAACGTTTTTGCAAGCATGATATGTTGTGAATCAAGTAAAATGTTGTTGGAAACAATGACATTGGTTATATTATACCAAATGAGAAAGATATTACATAGGACGAAAGTGAAAGATTTATAATTCTAGTCATATTGTGTTGGTAGCCTGTGAATCTGTCAATTATATGTATCTTTTGACAAGGATGGATAGTGATGTGCAATCAACTAATTCTGTATCTGTAGTTGAGTTTTTCTAGATTTGGAAGTAAACTTTTTGGTGTATTTGAACATATAAAAAAAATTAAAATGCAAATTGTAATAAGTTCCAAATTGTTACTGAATCCTACTTTATATCACTGCAAGAATACGAGTTAAGTATTTGAAATTCAAATGGATAATTTGAATTTGAATATTTAAGAAAAGACATTAAAATTAAGAAAATAAAATGCAAATAGATTTTGACAAATTAAATTGATAGCAAATACTCATATTAATAATTCATGCTAGGACTGACAAAGTGTGAACTTATGGGATTATCAAATTAAGATACAGTTAATATCTGAAAATGCATTGAATTGATTAAGGTGACAATTAAAGTGTAAAAATGCTCCTCTCTAAGTTAAAGTGTTTACCTATTTGAGTTTACTGTCTATGCTACTTTAGAAAAGACTAATCAAGAGAATGTTATAACTAATTCTTAGCAGATATACAGCCCACTATGGAAACCACGAATGCATAATTCCAAGTGCTCATAGATGCGCTTGTTGCTTCAGAGATATTGGAGTATGTGGAGGGTTAAATAATAACTTGATTGTTCAAAAGAATTTGCCGCTTTCTTGCTTCTTTAGTCTTCCGAAAGAATGTCATTGGCTAGATTAAAACAGTAGGCATCAAGGAACCTCCAATCTGACGATGATGCCATAAGTTGACCATTACCTTCGATATATAATAGATTACCTGAAGAAGACTGAAAATTGTAACTATGTTTGTGTGTATGCCTTGCTTCCTGTGAAGATTTATTTTGTGTGCATATATTGATTTCTCAATACTTGCACAATAAGCAGAGCAAGGTTACAGTGTTGTTCTTCCAGAGAAATTACACACCGGAAAATGGAATGTGTACAGGTTGGTATTTCCACGATCCTTGAACTTACTCTGCAATACCCTTAAACTCTTGATAGTTTCTCTTATTTGTCATCAAAACTTTAATTTCTTCTTCTTATGGCAGGTCTGCCCGTTCTCCTTTGAAACTGGTGAGCAGGTTTCCCAATCATCCTGACATTGGTACCTTGCATGATAATTTCACGTAAGAACCCCCTAACTACTTCACTAATTTGTGCTTGAAATTCCTCATACAACTATCTCTGTCTCTGTCTCATGTGGAGTAATCAGTTACGTCTTCTAGTGACACTAAACATGATGTCTTGAACTTTCTTACTGTAGGAGATCAGTTGATGCTTTCCGAGACTATAAATATTTAGGTACACGAATTCGAGTTGATGGGACGGTTGGAGAGTAAGTCCCTATAGCCAAACTGAGGTTCGCAGTTCTTTATAGTGTTCAGATTACTGATTCAAATATACATGTATAGGTATAAATGGATGACATATGGAGAGGCAGGTACTGCACGAACAGCAATAGGTTCTGGTTTAATGCATCATGGAATACACAAGGTGAGTATTCAAACATCAATAATATGCTAAAAGGAACTCCTTATCATCTTGTTGATACTACCAAGTTCTAACTATGATTATACACAAACATCTACCTTGGATTTTCAGGTCTATCCTTCCTGACACATGATTTTTGCTTGGTTGATTTTGCCAGGGATCTTGTATTGGATTGTATTTTGTTAACAGACCAGAGTGGCTTATTGTTGATCATGCCTGCTGCGCATACTCTTATGTATCAGTACCTTTATACGACACTCTTGGTATGTCTATGATTCAACAATTGTTTTGATTTGATCTCCATCTGATTATTTGCATCTTAAATCAATTCTCATTTTCTCTGCAGGTCCAGATGCCGTTAAGTATATTGTAAGCCATGCTGATGTAAAAGCTATATTTTGTGTGCCCCAAACTTTGATTGCCGTGAGTGAAATTCAACTCCTCCTTTAAGTGGATTTTACAATATAAACTAATGATAGTCTTTCATTTATATATCATATTTTAATCTTGCCACCACCTAAGTCTTTTTTATCCATTCAATGTACAAGGATGGCTGCCTAATGGTTTCTAGTTATTCCTATGACTCCCACTGTACTCTATATGTAAACAAGTAAATCACAGTTCAGATATAATATTTTACTAAATAGCTTATTACTTACCTTTCTTTCCATTTTTAAAAATTATGTTCTTTCAAGTCAAAGTGATTTAGATTTTCCTATGGCCATATCAATTGTTGCATTCTTCGGTTTTGCAGCTGCTAAGCTTCTTGTCTGAAATGTCATCTGTAAGTCTGATAGTGGTATGTAGCCCGCTTAATCTTTCTCAATCAAATTGAACAAGTAGATGTATACCATTGCCCGTTCCATAAGCATGCCCAGGACTGATATCGACTACTTTCATTTGTTTTCCCTGTCAAACAGGTTGTGGGGGGGATTGATGATCAAATGCCATCTCTTCCATCACCTACCGGGGTTCAGGTTATTACATATGCAAAACTACTTAGCCAGGTAATTGCACATTCATTGCAGAATATCCTTGATTATTTCTAGTGATCTGATAAGTTGATGAATATGTACTACATATCTATCAAAGTAAATATCCACTAATGAAAAATAACATTACAAGCACTAGTAATACTTAAATGAAATACTACCCTCACAAAACAATATTAATATAACACCCACAAATAATTATCCTCTGACAATGTAAACCTCCCAATATTTATTTGTTCCTTTCTACCTTGTTCAATTCCTCTGTCAAAAATGTGCCTTCACTTAATAGCCATACTTCCTTTATATAGCAAAGCCATGAAGCAAACTTTCCTTCCACGCATTCTTCCAGCTAATCATATTTTTCTTTGTCTTTAAGTCTCTTTTGCAAGTACATGTACTCTCCGTCTTTTTAAACCATTTAGAAATGCTTCCTTCATTATTAGGAATTTTTTTTGATTAAGTATTAAATGTTGGTTTGGATCATTTAACAGTGCGATTTGTGAATAACACTCAAAAAGCGCATAAAACAAAATACATAATGTTGGAAGAACAAAGAGTTATAGAAAGCACAACCCATTAATTTGACTCAACTGTCAATGGTTAGTTGTAAATCAATTAATTTCTACCGACTTATTCAACACTCTTTTCATATAATCTTGTGTCCATTAAAAAGGTTAAGATATAATTTGTTTTTGAAGATGCCTGCCTGATGAATTTATGAGATGAACCTTGAGGAGATAAGACTTTTCAGGAATGTGGAAGGGATTATGATCTAGAGAATAAGACTTAACTTTAGTATTGTTCTGTTCTTCACATAGTCCCTATTATATTATTGTTATTATACTACGTTAATGTAGTTGGCAGATCTCTTGTTATGTTACCATTGTTAGTTTGTGTTGCTTTATCATTATCATAACTGCTTTCTCATGTGAACTAATCCTTCTTAGGGCCGCACTAATCTTCATCCTTTTTGTCCACCAAAACCTGAAGACCTTGCCACAATCTGTTACACAAGTGGTACAACTGGAACACCGAAGGTATGAATGCAAAACGAACCCCAACCTTCTGATTTTGCTGATAGAGAGAGGTTCTCGGAATTGGTTTAACTGATTGTTACGACTAAAACACAATCTAATTGATTAACTATGGCAAGGGAGCTGTATTGACCCATGGAAACATGATTGCAAATCTCGCTGGAGTCTCTCTTGGTACCAAGTTCTATCCATCAGATGTGTGAGTTGCACTAGCCTTGTCTGCCTGTCACACAGGAACAAGTTCGAAGTGTTAACATGATGCCTTCTCTTGTCTGATTTACTTGTGATTTTCCCAGTTACATATCGTATCTGCCTCTAGCACACATTTATGAACGGGCAAATCAGGCATTGTCAGTATATTATGGTGTTGCTGTTGGGTTCTACCAGGGGGTAAGATAATGAAATAAACGTTTCATTCTGTATATTGAAACTGCGCAGACCTCGCTGCACATGCTACTTTGGATTTCAAATCATGATTTGTAATGCAAATAAATACTTGTAGATTTGAGCTTCCTTTTTGGTATTTTTCTGGTTTCTTTCTTCAGCAGTTATGGGCCTGCTATCTTTGATGCCTTGTGAATCTAGCACTTTATTGCTAGAAACCTTTCAATAATTGCAAGTTGATAAGCAGATAACGCCTTTCATGTAGTCATTCTCATTCAATCAACCAGGAAACATGCTTCAGCAATATAATAACATGTTCTTCCGTGGAAAAGTTGGTTGCTATAAATGTCTACATTATTACCAGACTCTGACCTATATATGCAGGATAACATGAAACTCCTTGATGATATGGCTACTCTAAGACCCACTGTCTTCTGCAGTGTTCCTCGGCTGTTTAATAGAATATATGCTGGGTAAGGTCGCTATCCACTTCTTTGGAATCAACTTATTTGTTGCAATTAATGCTATTGCAGTATAATTGAATCATATTTGTTGTTTTCAGTATTACTAAGGCCGTAAAGACATCTGGTGGATTAAGAGAAAGGTTATTTAATGTTGCCTACAATGCTAAGAAGCAAGCGATACTGAATGGTAAAGATCGTGTGAGCCTTTCCAGTTATATTCAAAATATTATCACTATAATAAATTATACTGTGATTCTGAAAGATGGTAGCAAATTGGCCTCATAAGCCTGAGGTCTTGCTTCAGTTTCAGTCCACATATTTAATGTTTTCCTTATATAAGACAACTTGGCTTTGATTCCATCTTAAATTATTGAATGTGCCCAAGTTCATATAAAGAGAACGTTGGATGAGCCAATTTTCGATCAATTTGGCTATAAGTGTATAAATATTAGCATGATTGAAAGTCAAATTAATTGGTTTGCCATTTTTATCTTTTGAACTCTTTCAAATTCTTTGAACTACCCAATGCAGGATATATTTCTCATCTCCCAACATTCAAGGCACTGATATAAGATACAGACATATCTTATCTTATACAATCCACGACTCCAAATTTTGGGGCGTGCATTTTCAAAGTCCTTTAAGATATTGAAGAACTTTAAATATCATATATTTAGTTTTATTTTGTGATTAGCATTAAAATTTCTGTTTGTTGCTGGAATGATTGTTATTTGTCATATGTATATTATTGTTGCAGGCAGGACCCCTTCTCCAATATGGGATAGATTAGTGTTTAATAAGATAAAGGGCAGACTTGGTGGACGAGTTCGTTTCATGGCATCTGGTGCTTCACCTTTATCTCCCGATGTCATGGAGTTCTTGAAGATGTAAGTTGATTGATATCATTATATTTAAGTGTTACTAGGGCTAAGTCCTTTTCCTGTTTCATTTTGCGGGGTTCATTGTATTCAACAGCTGCTTTGGGGGTCGTGTAACTGAAGGATATGGCATGACTGAGACTTCTTGTACTATATCTGCAATGAATGAAGGTGACAATCTAATTGGTCATGTTGGCTCTCCAACTGCAGGCTGTGGTGAGCTGTGGAAACTTGCATACTAGACAAATTCCCTTCTATTGTCATGTCTAGCAATGTTTTTTTTTACCTTTTCCAAATAACATCACCTGTAATTGACACTCCTATTTCAGAAGTAAAGCTCGTAGATGTTCCAGAAATGAACTACACATCAGAGGATCAGCCCTATCCTCGTGGTGAGATCTGTGTAAGAGGCTCCATGGTATTTCTAGGCTATTATAAAGATGAAGCACAGACGTACATTCCTTGCCTTATCATGGTCTTTTTCTATTGAGTTTGTTATGTACAAGACTAGTCTCTTAATATAATGATGCCTTGCAGGAGAGAAGTATTTGATGAAGATGGATGGTTTCATACTGGAGATATAGGAGAATGGTTACCTGGAGGTCGTCTCAAGATTATTGACAGGTGAAATTAAGCAAATTTTTTGAAACTTGGAATGTAATACACTAGGGCAATATTGTACCTGCGTTAGATATTTGCAGTCATTTGAGCTGTTTAGCTTTAGTATATGAAAAAGACATTCTGGCCTTTACTTATCATGTGCACTATTGGTAATTATTATTTTGGTTAACTTTTTATCTTTGTACAATGTAAAAGCTTTTAAGATGGAAATAATTCAAAATAATGGTAACTTTGGAAACTCAAGTGCTTTCACTCCTATTACGCATGAATTCAAGTTAATTATTTCATTCTTGTTTATTAATACAGGAAGAAGAACATTTTTAAGCTGGCACAAGGAGAATACGTAGCTGCAGAGAAAATCGAGAATGTATATGCTAAATGCAGATTCGTCGCCCAGTGCTTTGTGTATGGTATGCGCATGATGTTGTCACACTGTCCCCTCTGTCACTATTCTATATGTTGAAAGTAAGAATCTATGTATTATTTATTTTAGCACAATTACAGTAATATTTATACATGAACTAATCTACTATAAAGGAAACAAATCTAATCTATTATATAGGAAATAATCTATTCTAGACATATAGAAAACAATCTAAGAGATCTCCTAAAATCACGTAATTACATATCCTAAATAGGAAAGAAATAAGAAAAGAAGAAAACATCAAAATAGGAAAGCAAATTGACCCATTATTTTCAACACTATACGCTGCAGACTAACTATCTATCTATCTATTTGCAGGGGACAGCTTCAATTCCTCTTTGGTAGCCATTGTCTCAGTAGACCAAGATATGCTGAAAGCCTGGGCTACTTCTCAAGGCATTAAGGTCGTATCGCTTTTGAAAAAAAAGAAAAAACTGAAATATCATGGCAAAATACCGAATTTTTGGCCTCTTGACTAGCTAACGGTAGCATTCATGCTTTGTTTTCAACCTTTCTTCTCAAGAATTCATATTTAAGCTTGTTTGATAAAATTAACTGTAGTTGTTAGTTATTTTGACAGTAATTAATTATTTTATATTAGTAAATTCATTGTTTTCAATCTTAAATAGTAAAAGATTGAACAAATCACTGAAAGTTATACTCGTTAAGTAGAGTAGCCTTTTATAAACCAACGCTTCAGCATCTAAAAGCTAGTAAGTATAATGTTATCAAACAATAAATTACAAACACTGCTCTAGATGCTAGTATGGACCAGGGTCTTGGTATTTTTTCTTTTCTGGTCAATTTGGATGATGCAGTTACCATTTCAGCTTCTTATGCAAGTATTCGTGTGCTTGTTCTCTGACGTTGTTTGACTGCAGCATGATAATACGGAACAACTATGCAACGATTCAAGAGCAAGGGCTGCAGTGCTTGCAGACATGGACTCTGTCGGAAAAGAAGCTCAGGTAACGCATCAACAGGGTGATAATCTATTGAAATCATTGCTATGTTATTTCCATCTTACGCCATAATTTTCCTCCAGCTTCGAGGTTTTGAATTTGCAAAAGCTGTGACTCTAGTACTCGAACCGTTTACCCTGGAAAATGGTCTTCTGACTCCAACATTTAAGGCAAGTGTCCAATCTGAAATCTTGTAAACAGATTAAAACTGTATAGAAATTTAAAACTTCGAACACTTCTCTCTCTGCCCTCTTACTTTCAGATCAAGCGACCTCAAGCAAAGGTATATTTCGAGCACGCAATAAAGAAAATGTACGCAGAGCTTGCGAAATCCGATCCCTCTCCGAAGCTGTAGTTGAGAAGTCGATAATCAAAGCACGGTAAGGGTAGTAGAGTGTGAGGGCAAAACATAACATGGCACCCTGCACATGACAATAAAAATCAAAAGATCTCTACGATAGGACATAGAGAAAGCCATATATTATTTTCCTCCCCGTTGAACATTCTGCACCATCATCCCTCTTTCCTATGCCTCTCTTATTTTCTTGAATATTCATATAGGGGGATCTGACTATTTTCTATAATCGGACCTCGGCTAGGATCATCGAGGTTCCTGCACATACTTTTTTTCCTCTAAAAATAAATCAAAGGAAGAAAAGCCATCTGGGTATGGAAGCTTGAAGCTGTAATGTTCTTTAGATGTGTTTTTGAGGCCAAGATGTAACTTCCTTCCGGACATGGAATGTGGCAACAAGCTTTATTTTTTTATTAGAATACTTATATTCATTTTATTATTGGTTATTAAATGTAATGGATTTCTTTAGCAAAAACAAATTTTTTTTATATTTTTTTGGATAAATCTATTTGATATCCGATTATTTATTTGATTTCTTTGATGAAAATACAAAATCAAATAATTTGTGATAAACAAAAAATAATAATGATAAACAAAATAACATCTTTTAAACTAAGTTGTAAAGTGATTATTTGGTTTAAAGAAATTTAGAGAAAATTTTTTAAATATTTTATAAATTTATAAAATTTTATTATGTAATTGTAAAAAGAAATAAAATAATTTATAATCTGTCTGAATATTTTATTTATGAGATAGTTTTTTATTTTATTTCATTACAATAATATTATTAAAATTTGTAAATATTATATTTTCAATCAAGTAATTAAAATTTGAAATTCTATTAATTTTAAAAATTATGAATTTAAACAATAAATGATTTACAAATTTTATAAATTGGAATGGTGAAATTTTATTGGGATATTTTCAAAACTAACAGCTGCTAAAGGTTTTTTTTTTACTTTCTCAACTTGTACTCTTTTTTACAAAAATACCAAGTTTTTAAAAATATCATATAAACTTAAAATAAGAAATTATCAATTCAAAATCTCATGAGATTTTATCAACTAAGTATATTCCTAATCCAATATAATTATATAAAATAAATATAATTTAAATTATTTCATGATATTATTAATAAAAAATATAAATTTTAAATTTTAAATTAAATCTATATTTCCAGCTACTTTTCATTTTTTATAATAAAAAATATTTTTATTTTTAATAATAAAGAATATTTTCTAGTGTTTTCAATTTTAATATTCTTGAATTTTTTATTTTTTAATATATAATATATTATTTTCTATAAAAATATTCATTAAAATTAAAAATTATTAAAATAAATTATATATTTATAAAAATATATATGAAATTTTTAAAAATTTTTATTTTAATAATAAAATTTTTTAGATCTATTATTTTTTATAAAAATATTTTTTAATAGTAAAAAATATTTTTTAAAAAATAAACCTTAGCTGCTTCACACCTTGGTTGCTTCACAAGCTTACGTTTTTATGCTTTGTAACCCTCGGCTAAACCTAAGAAAACACACTTAGAGGCTCGAGAATGGAATTTATTTTTCTTAGGACTGATGTTACTTGAATAACACAGACATCCAAAAACTTTATATCTGTCGTATTGGGGCTTGGTTTGATAAAGCTTTTCAAAAGGTGTCTTCCAATCCAAAATTATGGTGGGTAGAACGTTTATGATGTAAGTAGCATACAAAATTGCCTCACTCCAGAATTTTTGAGGTAATTTGGATTGGAACATGAGGGAACGAGCTGTTTGTAACAAATGTCTGTGTTTTCTTTCTACAATTCCATTCTATTGGGGGTGTATGTGCAACTATGCTGATGTTCTATTCCTTTTGACTCAAAAAACGTGGAACACATGTAATTTTGAAATTCAGTGCCATTATCAGACCTGATTTTCTTGATCTTTATTGATAACTGATTCTCTATCATGGTTACAAAATTTTTGATGATTTGGCTAACATTGTGTTTATCCTTTAACATGTAGGTTCATGTGGCTCGACTATAATCATCAACAATGGTTAGGAAATAAGTGGCTCCTGTGATGGAGGCAACGACATAAGGACCCCAAAGATCAATGTGCACTAATTCAAGGGGAGTATCTGTTTGTGTTGTAGACTTGGAATGACTGTCTGGTTTGTTTGGAATAGTGACATACATCACATGCATGAGGGAAATGTGTTTTTGAGAAATAAATATCATTGATATGATTCAACTTTTCTGCTGATGCATGGCCAAGTCTGAGGTGCCACAGTGTCGCACCCTAAATTTTGAGCTTCTCGGATCGATTGGGATGAACCGGGTTTATTCTATCACTGTCTTGCCTTCACGGGCGTTCCCGGTTCACCCTGGTGCGGTTCAGGGTTCGGTTTAGGGTCGGTTTAGGGTTCTTTGGTCTTTTGGGCATGATACCCGATCGGACATCTTTGGTCCCGAATCGGGTATGCATGTTACCCGTTCGGGTAACTTGTTTTACCCGATTCGCTCCTTTAGTATACCCGATCGGGTATGATCACCAGACAGTTATAATTTGAAAATCTGTTATTTTGAAAAAAGAAGGATTTTGGCTAGGGTTTTGATTTCTGATTTTCTCTCAACTTGATTGAAAAACCGTGAATTACAGATTTCATTTCAGCTTCAAATCTAATTGAATTTGATTAAATCTGATGGAATTTAACTTGTTTTGATTAGTTTTAATTGAAAATACAAAAATCTAATTAGTTTTGGTTAGTTTTTTTGAGTTTGATTACCCTAACATTGCTGGATTAGATTGGAAAACGTGAAGAATCACTTGGAGATTCAACATAGGTAATTGTTTGCTACTTTTACTGATTGAATATCATGTATTTTGGTGCATGTGGCATGCTTAGATGAGGTGTCTAGCTAGTATTTTGATTAAATGATGATTATGTTGTTTATATTTTATGAATAGTTTGTGTTTTTGTTTGTTTGATTTACCATGTGTTTAATTCATGTTATGTTAATGTGTTTTTCATGTTTAGTAATAATGTGGATAACATGTTTAGTTTGTGTTGATGTTATGATTAGTATGATTCAAATGTTATATGTTTATGTTATTGATTCATGTTTAGTAATCATGTTTGATGTGTTTAGTTTTGTTAATGATTCATGTGTTGCTGATTTCTGATTAGTGTT